>PVIC010000239.1:0-17297 GCA_004025085.1 Thryonomys swinderianus
CATTTAAATGCATTTAACTCAATGTTTGCTTCCAGAAAAGATAATGGATTGGTGGATGAGAGGGTTATCTTTCCATTTATACACCCTTGTAAATCTTTTTAATCTTATACATAGATCATCTTTTCTAAAAATAAACATGAGTGCATTTTGGTGTGAGTTTAATCTCACTAGTAACAGAAAACATGCAAATGAAAACATTATAATTTTTTAACCTATCAAATTGGTAAAATATATGTAATGTTAACACTAGGCTTTGTTACTGTTATCACTTTTGGGAAATAAAATTTGAAAATATGTATCAAGAGACTTAATGTTTATATAGCTTTGATCCCTTTCCAAGATTTTATCCGCAAGAAATAATCAAAATGACAAAGAGGTTTGAACCAGATAGACTACGGTTTTTATTAGTTAACCAGGAAACCTTGTAAATACCCATGACTAGAAAAAAAACTAAGTCTGGAGCCTAGTGCTAAAATTGATGGGTGGCTACACCACAAATCATCATATATATAAAGAGATTTTAAATGACATGAGGAAACTTAATTTCTTTCATTGATGGGCTCACCTTCTAAAGGTTCTACCATCTTCCAGTAACATCAGAGGCTGGGGTGGGGGGCTCAAACCTCTAAGATATGGACATCTGGGGTATACTGAAGATCCAAATTATAATACGAACTATGTGTCACAAAGGTGTAAGTATTTGAGGATTAGTTGCTTATCTCAAGAAGTGTATCAATAGTTTAAATCTGTTTGACAATATAAAAGGGTAAGATTTCTTTCTGTTTATAATTTCTTACCAGATTGTATATAATAAACATCAGATTGATTTAATGCTTCTTTAATAATAAAATATTTTCTTCTTTATAGAAGAGGAAAGGAGGAAAAGGACAGAAGGAGGATGGGAGGGAGAGGAGGAATCTACCCTTTCATAGCTCTTTTGGATTGCCCAAACAGGAGCATGGTCATGATGTTGACAGTTGCTACCAGCACACAGTACCACCCCCCAAGAAAAAAAATGAGAAAAAAAAAAGCAGGGGCAGTTTTTTCACTCCAAGACTTAGGAAATGGAACTTTCTCCCAACTGCTGACATTGCAACCCCCAAAGAGCCAGTGACCTGCTGCCAGGGTCACCCAACCCTTCTGCTCTCCTCCCCCCTCCCCAGGAGGGGTGTAGCACAGGTGGAAGGGAGGGACCCGAGGACCACCATTGAGAAGTACATGCAGCAGCCTTTCTGAAAACCCTTCCTAACCCAAGCTTGGCCAAGATCAAGGCCAAATACACTTTTCCCACAGTCAACCCAGTCTCACACCAGTGGGCCCCAAAGAATAGGACAGTCCCACCTGAGGAATCTCATCCTGGCCATGGAGAGCCACTCATTCTGTAAAAGTAATCTCTAAGGTTAAGGGTGTCCCAAAAAGGCCCCACTTCTCCTTGACAAGTCCACTCTCCCTACACCTTTCAGAGTGTAACCATCCTGGCTAAAAACATCCAATAAAACTACCACTATGAATTAATATTTTATGTTCCCACAGAACCGTTCATTTCTGAAAGAGAGCCAGTTCAAGACTGAGGAACAAGGGCTAGTGGTGTGGCTCAGTGGAAGCGTGCCTGCCCAGTAGGCATAAGGCCCTGGGTTTTATCTCCATTGTAGAGGTGGCAGACAGTGAGGGGCAGGAGGTAGATGGTGAATGACTGAAGCAAAGGCAACATGGGCTGGGGAGTATACTTTCTGCCTCACAGAGAGGGCTGAGGTACCAATTCTTTCATTTTTCCAAAAATATATTGGGACTTTTATTTTTAATTTCCCAATAAAAATTCCTGTCAATTAATTCAAACTTGAAACGTGGCCCAGATCAAATAGGCCACGCTGTGCTCGCTTCGGCAGCACATATACAAATAGTCCATGCTGAAGGCTGAAGACCGTTTGCTGACAGCCCCTGACTTGCCATGTCTCATTCTTTCCAAACCTGTCTTGTGCAGGAAACAGAGTGTACATTACCTATCACAGCAGAGGAAAGTAGGGATACTATGGAAGGTTAGCTCCCAGCCACCTGGTACCCAAGTTTGGAACCCAGAAGTCCTCTCAGTGTGGTCCTCCAGCCTCCAGCCTCCTGGGTGCTGTCCCAGAAGTTAGTTTACCTAGGGATGCTGGGATGGGAGCCCAAGCCTCTTAGCCTCACACACACCAGACTTGCTCACCATGGTGACAGGTGCCCACCTGGAATCCCAGGTAAGTGTGATTCAGAAGCCCTTCCTGTCGCCACCTTTCCTCCCACTTGACAGAACATTTAATACAAATGCAAATGACTGGGCTCACTATTGTTATAAGGATAACTTGAATAGATCCTTTTGAAAAAGATAATAAGAAAATCATTCATAAACATCACTACTTAACTTTTGTGGGAGGATAATCAATTGAATTACGCATTCATTATTTTTTCCCTCCCTCACAGCTTGCCTTTTTAAAATTCTTACTTTAGAACCATCTGGGTGATGGGGGCTGAAAGGCTTCAAAGCTCACTGAAGAAACTGTGCTAGACAAGTCTTTGAGGAAAGGGGAAGATGGGTTATCTTGGGCCTAGGAAGGGTACAGTGCAAGTGGTGAGACCACAGCCCAGGAAAAGATTCCTCAAGGCCAGGAAGCCCACAAGAACAGTTTGGTATTTTCTTTCCACACCTCCTCTAGAAGAGAGGTACAGGCTCTCAAAACCTCCAGAGAATAGACAACAGACAGGCTGATGCCAGGGTGGCTCACGGAATCCTCCAACTCTCTTGTTCTCCAGAAGACCTCCAGGGACTCCATACAATCCTGGGGAAAAGGGCTGGAGGGAGGGACCTCAACAATGACAGATTAAATTTCCTACCAGCTGGTGGATTAGGTTTAGTCATATATCTTAATTAAATGAAAATTTTAAGTGAGTCACTCTCACACCAAGCCAAGCCTGGGAAATAAAATGTATTATCACTTTTCTATTATTAATCAGCAAACCACAGCTATACCTCACTGCTGATAGAAGACACTTCCTTTATCTATTCATCCTATTTTTTTGTTTTGTTTTGTTTTGAGACAGGGTCTCGTTTTGTAGTCCAGGCTGGCTCTGAGCTCACTATGTAGCCCAGGCAAGCCTCAAACTCAGCAATCCACCTTTCTCTGCCTCCTGAGTGCTGGGATGACAGGCGTGAGCCACCACGCCCAGCATCGTATGTGGTTACTGGGATCGAACTCAGGTCCTTGCATTTGCAAGGCAGGCACCAGAACTACTGAGCTAAATCTCTGGCCCTCTATTTTTATTACATTATATATAATACTAATTTTATTATATTATTCTGTATTTATTAAACAGCCACACCAGGCTAGATGCCAAAGTTCAACAATGAACAGATCAAAAAAGGTCCTGGCCCAATGGCATTTAATTTTTACTAGCAGGGGGCAGTATGATAACCCTGTTAAGATCTGATATGAAGTGTCTCCCAGATGGCTTACAGCCTCAGACAGTATATCTCTTCTCTGGTTCTCTTGCCCTCTTTGCTTCCATGATGCTATGACATGTACAGCTTTCCTCTACCTAGTTTTCACCTACAATGATGCTTCCGCCCTGGAGCCAACCAACCATGAACTGAACCCTCTGAAACTGTGAGCCAAAGTAAATCGTTCCTCCTTGATGTCGTGTAGGTCAGATATTTTGTCCTAGCAATGAAAAACTGATTAATAAAAATAATAAGTGAATAGGCAACAAAATATGTAATGTGCCAGAGGGTGAAATATAGTGTAGGAGAGAAAAGAGAGGAAAGGGAGACAAGGTGCTTGGTGTGTAAAAATTGCATTCTGCGTAGGGTGGAGGGCAGGGTGGGAAGGAGGTGATAACACAGTTTCTAGGAAAGAACATTAAGGGGAGAATGAGTGCCTTTGAAGGCCCAAGGTGTGGGGATAGGGCTGAGGTGGAACAGCCAGTAGGTGATGAAGCATCAGGTCACAAGAGCAATGTCGCTTTTCTGTGTTCTTGGGAACCCTTCTTGGAGGGGGGTGGGCCAGTTTCACCTGAGGAGCAAAGAACTTGGCAGGGAGACCTCGACCACATGGAGTCTGTGAGGTCTGGGCCTAGGCTTGCCTAACCCCTTTGCCCACTCCACTTCCCAGGTCCCGAGGAGGAGCTGCAAGGGTGTCTTCACCCCAAGTACCACCAGCTGCCAGCTGCACTGTTTCCAGGGGGATTGATGCCATAATCACCAGGTCCCTCTCCCTTTCCTGTCTTGTTCCTCCCTGATGAGTGACTCACGACTTCCTGTGAAGATCCAGACACTAATATCCCCTAGGAGAACATCAGTAGGGAAGGAAAGTGACTTCATTCTCCAGGGTTCACTGTGGGGAGGGCTTTCATTTGGGGCAAAATAAAAAGTACTGCAGGTTAGGAGCTGCGGAGTGCCCACGCCCAGAGAGAAAGAAGCAGGTGTTAGGAGCAAGCGCAGATGCCAGAGCAGGTGGGAGCTCCACAGGCAGCAGAGCAGCAGCCCCTCAAGACCCCTCAGCCCAGCCATGAGTCCCAGGTTCTGGGGAGCAGGCAGCATTCTGGATTCTAAAGCCACGCAGTTCTGATGGGGTGTCCTCAGTGCCAAGATGCAGCAGGGAGACAATGCACGTGGTGCCACCAAGACAAGGCGAGTCCACCGAGAGACACAGAACAAGTTCCAGGCTGGCCTCGGGCCAGGTGTCACCTCCAGCCTCAGCTCCATAGCAGGAGCCCCCCACCATGGCCCACCTGACCGTCCTCCATTCTGCTTCCTAGTCATCAGCGACAACTCACTGCCCCTCCAGACCCACAAATATGAGCACCTGGGCTATTCAACAACATCACCCCTTCCAACTGTTCTTTGTTAAACACTTGCTCAACACTCAGAGCAAAGAGACGCTGCATACAGGGAGCCACAGGTGGGATGGGGACAGGGAGTACACCCATCAGCCCTCCAGTTTTCCTCTGCATTCAGGTCCCAAATTGTGTGCCACAGCCATCTATCTTCCTGAGGGCACCAGAGCTCCTGGATGTGGAGGAGGGTCCTCCCAACCGGCCCTCACCCAGTCCCCTGCTACTTCCACTGCTATAGGCTGAATTGTGTCTTCCACTCAGAACTCATACACTGACATATCTATGCATTTGACCTCATCCAGAAATAGGTCTCTTGCAGATACAGTAAGGTGATATTGTACTGAAGACTAAATTTAAAATTATATTTTATTTAATCAATCCATTCAAAATACCATCATTTCTACATATAAATAATATAAAATAAATGCAATATGTTATACCTTCTCTTTGTGCTGTCTTTGAAATCCTGTGCATATTTTATACTTACATAAGCACATGTCAACTCAGCCCAGCCTCGTTTCCACTGCTCAGGAATCACGTGGGACTGGTCGTTATCCTACTGGACAGTGCAAATATAACAGAGGTTGGCCTGAAGATGCCTGACAAATAACAAAGCAGGATAAAGCTTGAGATCTCGGTCTTCATTTTCTGTTTCCTAGAACTTCAGGTCAGAACCCTGCTAAGCTGCACACAAAAGTGTGTCAGTCACTAAAGAATATTTGTCTAGCTGGGTGTAGTGGCTCACGCCTGTAATCCCAACACTTGGGAGGCAGAGGCAGGAGGATTGCTGAGTTTGAAGCTTGCTTAGCTACATAGTGAGCTCAGGGCCAGCCTGAACTACAAAGCAAGACCCTGTCTCAAAAAAAAAAAAAAAAAAAAAAACCAACCTCAAAGTTTCTGTCAGCCCCACAAAGACAGATCTTAAAACTCTATCTGCTCTATGGCATGGGCCTGCTGATGAAAATGTCTTTCCTGCCCTTCGCCTCTGTCTGTCTCATTGATTGGCATTTTGGTGTGATAGCTGAGTCTTGTCTTTTAGGATCTCCTAGATCTGGGGCTTTTGCCCAAAAACTCTGGTAACACAAAGGTGGCACATAAAGGTCACTCATTTTATGCTTGCTACATGAGTGAATGAATGACTGAATCAGTTAATCAACCTAAACCAAGAGGGACCTGGCAGTGGCTTGCAGAAATGGCCCATCAGCTGAGAGCCCTGGAGAGAGCCCAGACGTGTGGGGGCGTTAACTTTGCAGGCATTACCTGGTGAAAAGGAACTCAGAGGATAATCTCGATTTAGGAGGAGAGCAGCTCAGCCTAGCGTAGGAAACAGAGGAAACACCTGGGAATTCTTGCCTCTCTCAAACCTTTCTCTGGGGTGTGGTTTATTTCCAGGAAATAGCAACAGTGATCCCAGGAAACCCTGCTCCTTGGATCTGCTGAAAGGAAGTGGAAATACTAGCTGGAAAAGTGAGGATCTGTGGGGCAGCTGGGCTTCCTTTGGCCAGAGAATACACAAACACCACCAGACGAATGTGATTTTAGGCTGCAAGGAGTACAGGTCATCTTACCTTCCCAATAGCCCCCAGTGTGCTCTGGCCATGACCTCCACCTTTGCTGACTTTGCTGACTTATTTCCATCCCCTGCAAATCTGAGGGCTCTGCAAAACTTGCGGGTCCATCCCAAGGGGGCCAGCAAGCCCAGTCCACTCTCCTGAAGGGTCAGGCCCTGTGGCTCCCTGGAGAGAAGAACCTCCTTAGTCACCTCTCAAACTACAAACTGAGACCAAAAGGTCATCAGTTCATCACACTGAGCACTGGGGTATAAAAAGATAGTTGGGGTAAAGAAAAAATGTGATGGTAATTAAAATAAAGGGAAACAAAGCTTATGTATTTAGGAGGTGGGAGGTTGTGGGATGGGTATCAGAATGGGGAAAAAATGAGAATTAAATTGTGTCATACTCATACAAATTCACAATATTGAATGTGATCATGATGTGTATATACAATGTACCAATAAAGATAAAAAATTTTTAGAAAAAGATAGTTGGAACCTTGAATAGCTTCTTCTACCTGTTCCTACAGCTTAGCATGTTGACCTGTCCCCCAGATTCAGGTTCTAATGCCTGCCTGTTCTATAAAATTCCAATTATGTCCCACCTACCTACTCGTACTGATCACTGTCTTTTCTGAAATCTGCATCACATATACACTATGCCACAAAATAATGAGCTTATTTATACCATCTGACATAAATTTTCATTTTTGCCTTCTCAAGTGTTCTGTAAGTTCCTTAAGAACATGCTTCACACTTCACAATTCTTTAGTAACATCCTCCGTCTCTCAGTACAAAACCAAGTGGGTGTTTAATGAATGTTTGTCAATTGTTGGGGCAAAGTTTTGGGATTCCTTTGGTTTGAATCTCTTCATTCAACAACTAATGTCAGGCACTGCTAGCATCTCAGAATTGAGAGATGAATAAAACATCTTTTATATGCTTTATAAACTGTGATTCTATGTAAGTTACCTACCACAGAAGCTTTTTGGTTTTTTGTATTTTTTTTTCTTTAGCAGTACTGGGGATCAAACCCAGGACCTTGAGCTTGCCAGGCAGGCACACTGCCACTGAGCTATATCCCTGGCCCACCTACCACATAACTAGTAAGTGAGAAAGATATTTAATAGGACTATAGTGAGAATTAACCTCCCTTTAGGATTATCTGCTTAAATTAGATCCTGGCTCATGAGCCCATAATAAACATTAATAACAACTTTTTCTGCAACAGAGTCTCACTATGTAGTCACTCATAATATAGCACAGGCTAGGCTTGAACTTGTGGCAATCTTCTTGACTCAACTTCCTGGGTGCTGGAGTTATAGGCACGGGCCACTGCACCTGGCTAAATTTTTTTTTTTTTTTCTTTTTGAGACAGGGTCTCACTTTGTAGTTCAGGCTGGCCCTGAGCTCACCATGGTGTCCAGGCAAGCTGCTGCGAACTCAGCAATCCTCTTGTCTCTGCCTCCCGAGTGCTGGGATTACAGGTGTGAGCCACCATGTCCGGCATTGTGGTATGCGGTATTGATTGTTGGTGGGCGTGTCTCCACGCCCAGCATTATATGTGGTTACTGGGGATCGAACTCAGGACCTTGCGCTTTCGAGGCAGGCGCCGGAACCACTGAGCTAACCCTCCGGCCCCCTGGCTAAATATTAATAATTAATATTACTACTTGATGTACCTTCATGTGTGTGTCTGGGGTGATGCCCTTAGGGTAACAGGCAGTGTTAAAAGCTAAACTGGGAAATTACTCAGTGCAAAGTGAGTAGACGTGGATAAGTCAAAGAAGCTAAATCCTCTAAGAGGTAAAATGTCCCTGGAAAGAACAAGTAAAGTGAAATGGACTGAAGAGAGACAGGCAAGGAGGAAAAGATGAAATCCAGGAGTAAGAGGGTATCACTGTGTCCCAAGGGACCTTGGAGAAGGGACCAAAAACAAGCATTCCCAGCCTAGTGCCAGCCTGGGTACATACTGGATCAGGACAGAAGTACAGGGAGCCTGCAGTGGGTCAGGGCATGGCATTTAAAGAGACCCTCAACTCTCAGGCTCATGTGAGTGTAGGACTGACGCCTGTGACTGGTGCCTCCTTAAATTTTGTTCCTTTGTCCCTTCCTAGGCTCACTGTGGTAACAGCCCTGCAGCAGGCCAAGCAGTTCTTCAGGCAGCACAGTTCACACCCCAGGCTGCAGTCTGATCAGCATCCTTTCTTCTTTCTAGGGCACCCTCCCCCCTCAGGAGCCACACTCTGGATAGATCATCTCTTAGCCCCTGTGGTCCTGATCTCTCGGGGTGTACCTGTGTCTCAGAGCAGTGGAGCAGCAGGCTTTGTGGGGAGCTAGCTCAGAGAGGACAGTCCTGGGTTACACAAGGAAGGCAGGACAAAATCAAGCTGTCCTTTTGTCTGACCTCATTTCACATCCTCCAGTCTCAGGCCTGCACTACCCACATGAGGCAGCCAGATCTGCACAGTGGAGGTCGGGGAGGAAGAGCTGGAACAAAGACAGAATAGAGGAGGGTCACCTGCACTTTGGACAGCACAAGGCAGGCCCTATCTCTCCACTCTTATCCACTGTGCAATTGCATAGAAAGCAGCGGGACTGTGTGGGGCAAAGTGAGCCTAGCTGAGACAGCCTGGGGGCTTAGGGAGTCAGAAGAGGGGAAAAACATAATGAACTGGAAACAGAAAGAGAGCAAGGTTTGGAAGAAACATAGCCAGGAAGGAAGAGTATATGGGTAAAAACACAAGGCAGATACTGTGTATGCAAAGGACCCATGGCTGGCAAGAGAAATGGTCAACTTTCAGGATGGGCTTCAGGCTCAGAGCTAAGACTTTTGTCTGGAGAGAGGCCAGGAAACATCCATTCAAGGGTTTCCACTCCTGGGAAAATGGCAGACTGAGACGCCCTCCACAAACTCCTATTGTCCGTGGTGAGGAAGGAGGGGTTTCTGTCCCATCGTTGGGGATACTGAGAGAGCTAACAGACCTCAATTTGTAGCCTTCTCTTGGATTGCCGCAGGCAAGGAGAGCCACTCTCCCTTCCAGGTCATGCCCCTTCCCGTGATAGACTAAGCCACCTGGAGGTGTAAAGGTTCCTCATCCCAACTCTGGGGTGTCTGAAAGGCCATCCCAACTCCAGAGCTGCCTCTGTGCCTTCCTCTCCCTTCCTCAGGTATTGATCCCTAGAGCAATAAACATCCCACACTCTTAATCTCTACCTTAGTCTGCTTTCCAATCAGTCTGTCACATCCCAGTACAAAACACTGAAATAGCAATTAAAACACCTTTAAAGTGCCTGCTTACATGGATGAACAATCTGGCAGGGAATGAACTTCTAGATGAGATCTAAACCAGAACTGCCCTATGGGTATCAGCTAACCTCAGGGCTTCACGCTTCTCTTGTGTGGGCCATAGGACTTATTCAAGGCTGAAAGATGAATATGAAACTTCCTTTTAAGCCAAGAAAACACAAATCATTCCAAAAGCAAAAAGGGAGAAAAAATGGCATTCAAAAAAAGCACAAAATAGCCGGGCGTGGTGGCTCACGCCTGTCATCCCAGCACTCAGGAGGCAGAGACAGGAGGATTGCTGAGTTCAAGGCTTGCCTGGGCTACATAGTTAGCTCAGGGCAAGCCTGAACTACAAAGCGAGACCCTGTCTCAAAAAAGAAAAAAAAAAAGCACAAAATATAATGGTAGAAATAAATCTTTAGTCATCAGAAATCACAATAAATGTAAATACACTAAACTTCCTGAGTAAAAGAAAAAGATTGTAGGGCTAGATATAAAAACTGTAATTATATGTTGGTTACAACAGACATAAATTGAAAGATATACAGATGTTGAAAATGGGGAATCAGCATATTAAATATCATGTTCTTTCACCATAACGCCCTTGGATTAGTCAAAATTTTAATGAAGTAAAAAAAGAAAATACAGTGGCCCCTTGGCTTACAAATTAATTGGTTCCCAAGGGCTGGATGCAACTCAAGTTGGTTCTAAGTCAATAAGCTGAGATATGGATGTTGGGTGCATATTACAGATGACAAGGGGCGGATGAATCTTCCATTAACCTAAGTTGTTACATGTCAGCCTAGTTGTAACTTGAGGGTCTATTTTACCTGGAAATTTTCAAACATTTCTAAATGTATGAGTAAAAAAAAAAAAAAAAAAGAAAAAGCCATGAGGAACCAGCACTTGCCTAGCCAGCACAAGGTCCTGAGTTTGATTCCCAGTAACCACATACAACAATACTGGGTGTGGTAACTCATACTCACCAGCAATCAGTACCACATATCACAATGCCGGGCATGGTGCCTCACATCTGTAATCCCAGCACTAGGGAGGCAGAGGCAGGAGGATTGCTGAGTTCTAGGCTTGCCTGGGCTACATAGTGAGCTCAGGGTCAGCCTGAACTACAAAGTGAGACCCTGTCTCAAAAAAACAAACAAAAAAAGCATGAAAAGAATTGGAAAATACTTAAACATATGAAAATACTTCTGAGCCAGGAGTGGTGGGACACACATGTAACCCCAGCACTCAGAAGGCTGAGGTAGCAGAATTTGAGGCCGTGAGTTTGAGTTTGAGGCCAGCCTAGGGTACATAGTAAGTTCAAGATCAGCTTGAACTATAAAGAAAGATCCTGTCTAAAAAAAAGAAAATGAAAAAGAAAAACTACTTCTGGTGGACCATGAACAACCTTACTGGGCCTCAGTTTCCTCATCTACAAAATGATCATCATATCAATTATTTGTTGATATAAGAATTCAGTATAACCAGTGTTAGTGGCACATGCCTATAATCCTAGTACTCTGGAAGACTAAGATAGAAGGATCAACAGGCTGAATCCAGCCTGGGCAATGAAAGCAAAGAAAACTTTGAAGATAAAAAGGAAAAATGGAAATAAAGCTGATGTAGATAGAAGGAGTGGAAAAGTTGAAGGGAAAGCAGGGCAATGGGAAAAAATAAGAATCAAGGCCAGGACTGGTGGCTCACACCTATAATCCCAGCACTCGGGAGGCAGAGGCAAGAGGATTGCTGAGTTTGAGGCTTGCCTGGGCTACATAGTGAACTCGGGGACAGCCTGAACTATGAAGTGAGACCCTGTCTCAATAAATAAATAATAAATAAAAAATCAAGATATATCACACACAGGTACAAATTCTCAATGGTGAATGTGATGATAATGTATTCCTAAAATGTACCAATAAACTCAATTAAAAATAAATAAATAGAGATAAATAGGTCCAGGGATTTAGCTCAGTGGCATTGTGCTTGCTTCTCAAGTGCAAGGTCCTGAGTATGGCCCCTGGTACTGGAAAGGAAAATTTAAAAAAAGAAATAAAGGATGGAGGATGCACTTTTGGGCAAAGGCCCTCGGTTTAATGCCCAGTACTGCAAAAGACAAAAAACAAAAGTACATTAGTACACAAAGCTGTCAGATCAGTATATGGAACACAACAAATGGAGTATGATTCAAGTCCCTAATATCATTACCATCAACCCCAACCTGAAGGAATATAACTAAAAAATAGAGGAGAGCCGGGCACGGTGGCTCACGCCTGTCATCCCAGCACTCAGGAGGCAGAGACAGGAGGATTGCTGAGTTCGAGGCTTGCCTGGGCTACATAGTGAGCTCAGGGCCAGCCTGAACTACAAAGCGAGACCCCATCTCAAAAAAAATAAAAAATAGAGATTTTATTACCTTAAACAGTTTACATTAGAATATAAAAAATTTACAAATTTATAAATAATTAAAACAATTTTTAAAAATTAAATAGATAATCATCTAACGAGAAGTTAGAAAAAGAATGACAGAATCAATCCAAAGTACAAGAATTAGTAAAATAGCAAATATTCAAAAGAAAGTCAATACAGCCAAAATCTGGTCATTTAACAAACCTCGTTTAAAAAATATATTTAAAAATAAGTAAATAAAGTTAGGAACTAAATGGGTGGGTGTTATGGCTTATTTAGATGTCCACCAAACCCTCATGTGGTCATAGCCTATTTTGGAGGTGGCTGAATCTAGTATGTGGTTGATTCATGGTAGGGCTAGGCCTGAGGGTACTAGGGTTAAGGGTGTGAGTGCTACCTGCCCTGAGTAGTCTGAGTAAAATACAATGGACAGGAAAACACTGCAAATGTCCCTTGGTGTTCTGTTACCCTCGGGCTACCATGAACTGTTTCTCCACTGCAGTGCCTCCCTGCCATACCATCCCTCCTTGGAGCCAGCCAGCTGTGGACTGAAACCTCTACCACCCATAAGCTACATAAACCCTTTGCCCTTTAACTTTGGGTTCTGGGTATTTTGTCTCAGCAACAATAAAAAGGTAACTAACACAGTGGGCAACAACTATAGATACAACAGAGATGTGACAGAAACTGCTATGAAATTGATACCAATACATTTGAACACTTTTAATCTCTAGAAAAATATTATTGACCATAACGGAATGAAATAAAAGTTCTAAATATACTTACAATCACTAAAGACATGGGTTAGTAATTCAGTCTATTAGAAAAAAATAGGTGCACATGGCTGTACAAGTAAATTCTACCAAGCTGGCAGAGTACATTATCTCCAAAACCATTCTAGAAAATAGATAAAAAGGGATTAGTCCCAATTCATTATGCAAGATTTGTTTTAAAACCACACAAAGACAGCTGGAAAAGAAAATTAAATGTCATGATCACTGAAGATATATAACTTCTTAACTAAAAATAATAGCAAATGAAATCTTGTAGTGCATAAAACAAGCTACACCATGAACAAATTATTTTAGCCCTAAAATTATATGTTCAGCAACCGTTAATGTAATTTACCACATCAAAAGATTAAAGAAGACAGGGCTGGAGATTTAGCTCAGTGGTTCCGGCGCCTGCCTCGCAAGCGCAAGGTCCTGAGTTTGATCCCTGGTAACTACATACAATGCTGGGTGTGGTGACTCATGCCCACCAGGAATCAATACCACACACCACAGTGCCAGGCGTGGTGGCTCACACCTGTAATCCCAGCACTAGGGAGGCAGAAGCAGGAGGATTGCTGAGTTTGAGGCTTGCCTGAGCTACATAGTGAGCTCAGGGCCAGCCTGAACTACAAAGCAAGACCCTGTCTCAAAAAAAAAAAAAAAAAAAGATTAAAGGAGACAAACTATGATCTAATAGATGTAGAAAAAAAACCTGACAAAACTGAAATTTCAAACAAAACTACTTAACACAATGTATAGCTGTATGGAATTTTCTTTACCTACTAGAAGGTATCTACAGAAAAAAAGAAAACCTAAGCAAATATTCTCAACAATGAGGATTTTTGGCATTCTCTTTATAATCAGGACTTATCATACCATATGCAAAAATTAACTCAAAATATATGAAAGACTCAATATAACAGCTAAAACTACAAAACCCTTAGAAAATATAAGTCTCTGTGATCATGAGTTAGGCAATGGCTTCTTAAATATCAAGGCTAAAGCATAGCCAACCAACAACAACAAAAACTTAGGTGAACTCTGACTTATCGAAGTTTAAACTTTTATACAGAAATGAACAAGAAAGCGAAAACATAGGGCTGGGGGTACAGATGAGTGATAGAGTGCTTGTCTAGCACCCAAGAAGACCTAGGTTTGATCTTCAGCATTGAAAAAAAAAAAAAGGTGAAAAGATAACTCATAGAATGAAAGAAATGTTTTACAATTCATACAATTAATAAGATACATCTGAAATACATAACTCAAAACTCAATAATAAAAAGGACAAACAATCCAGTTTCTAAATAGGCAAAGTAACTGAACAAATATTTTTTCAAAGAAGAGATACACATGGCCAATAAGCTCATAAAAAGATGTTCCACACCCTTAGTCATGAGGAAAGTATAAAATCAAAGCCTCAAAGAGGGACCACTTCAAACCACCAGCATGCCTGTGATCAAAATCTCAGGTAACAATGACTACTTTGAAGAAACTGGAACCCTCATACACTGCTGAAAAGAATATAAAATGGTACAACTACTTTGGGGAACAATCGGCAATTTCTCAAATAGTAAATTTAGAGTTGCCATATTACTTAGCAGCCCCACTCAAAGATATAAACCTAGGAGAAAGGAAAACATATTTCCAGGAAAAAAGAAAAGCTTATACCCAACAACATTATTTATAATCATCATGAATGGAAAACTTAAATGTTAATGAGTTGAAGAACGAATAAACAAAATCTCAGGGGTACATTCTTGTAATCCCAGCACTCGGGGAGGAGGAGGCAGGAGGATCAAAAATTTGAACCTAGCTTGGGAAACTTCACAACTTAGTGAGACCCTATCTCAAAATAAAAGAAATTTCAAAAGGGCTGAGGATATAGTTCAGCTGCCAGCCCCTGGTTCAAGCTCAGTCCTCATTGCTCTCTGTCTTTCTCTGCTTCGGGTTCCTGAGCCAGCTCCTCTCTAGCTTGCTAAGTGCAGGTATCCACCAAGGCTCTCTTCTGTCCCCTGACTACCACCATTTTTCCTGAGTGACTGCATAAGACCCCATCACTCAGATGAGTATTTTTTAAAATGTATTTACTTTTCTAAGAAAAATTTCTGATGTTGAGGACAAAATCCAAGGACTCACACTTGTTATGCAAGCTCTGTCCCTGAGCTACACTCCCTGTTCTCAACCAGTACTTTTCTAAGGATTTACACCAAGTGGGTTATAAGTCACATTTAATAGATGCACACGGTTGTGCCACCATCGTCGCCAGCCATCCCCATCTGTGGCCTTCCCAAGTGGAAACTTTCTACTCATTCAGTGTTAGCTCCCCATTTGCCTCCCAGTCTCTGGCAACCACCAATTCTACTTTCCATTCTTACAGGTTTGGCAACTCTTAAATACTTCGTGTAAGTGGAATAATACAGTGTTTATCCTTTGGACCTGGATTATTTTATTTAGTATGGTATCTTCAAAGTTCATCCATGTTGTAACCTGTGTCAGGAATTCGTTCTTGTTAAAGGGTGAATAATACTCCACTATATTTTCTCAAAGAAATTGAAAGGTTTTAATAAGATAGAAGAGAAAATATTAAGAGTAGATTTTTCATGCTAAGACAAAATATTATTTCACAAAAGGTTTGTTGTTCCCCAAATATATTTTTCCATTTTAAAAATTCATTTTATTTGTACATTTTAGATATATATATATATATAATGGCCACATTTGTCATGGAATTGTACCTGTACATTGTATATCTTGATTCTTTTTTTCCCAGTGTCCTCTCTTCCTTTCAACCACTCTTCCACTCCTTATTTACAAAAGCTTTGTTTTCATTTTTTTCCTTCTGTTCTTTTTCCTTCCTTCTCCCCCCCTTGCTTCTCTTCCCATTAGAATATGTCCTTCTTATTTTCTTATATTTATTACACATATCAGTCCTCATTTACACATTCAGTTTCTCACACCAGAGAAACAATGTGATATTTAAACATGTGTGTCTGATTTATTTCACTTAAGTGTATGGTTTCAAGGTGCAACCAACTGCAAATTTCTCAAGTTATCCTTTTTTATGGAAGACTAGTACTCTGTTGTACACAAAAACCAGACTGGCTTTTTGGGTTTTTCTGGTTTTGTTTTGGTTTTTTTGAGACAGGTTCTCACTTTGTAGTGCAGGCTGGCCCTGAGCTCACTGCGTAGCCCAGGCAAGGCTCAAACTCAGCAATCCTCCTGCCTCTGCCTCCTGAGTGCTTGGATTACAGGCATGAGCCACCATGCCTATCACTGTGGTGTGTGGTACTGATTGCTGGTGGGTGTGAGTCATCATACCTGCTATTGTATGTGGTTACCCAGGATTGAACCAGGGATCTTGCACTTGCTAGGAAGGAGCCAGAACCACTGAGCTAATCTCCAGTCCAAAAACCACATGTTTTTATCCATCGGTTGATGGGCATTTAGACTGTTTCCAAGATTTAGCTATTACAAATTGTGCTGCTATAAATATGGGTGAGCATATATTGCTGTGGTGTGATGCTTTTAATTCTTTTGGAAAGATATAAAAAAGAGGAATAACTGGGTAAAATGGAACCTCTAGTTTTAGTTTGCTGAGGAACTTCCACACTGATTTCCACAGTAGTTGACCAGTCTACAGTACCAGCAACAATGGAGAAGGATTTCTTTTTCCCACCTCCCCACCAATATTTCTTTTTTTGTTTGTTTGTTTGTTGTTTTTGAGACAGGGTCTTGCTTTGTAGTTCAGAGTGGCCCTGAGCTCCCTATGTAGCTCAAGCAACCCTCAAACTCAGCGGTCCTCCTGCCTCTGCCTCCCAAGTGCTGGGATTACAGCCATGAGCCACCACGCCCAGCACTATGGTGTGGGGTACTGATAGCTGGTGGGTATGAGTCACCACACCTGATACTGTATGTGGTTACTGGGGATCAAACTCAGGACCTTTGGCTTGCTAGGCAGGCGCCAGAACCACTGAGTTAAATCTCTCTCACCCCCTCCCCCCCGTATTTCTTAACACAATAGCCACTTTTTCTGGAGTGAGATGGAATTTCAGTGTTGTTTTAATTTACATCTCTGGAATGCAAATTCCAGTGATGTTGAACATTTTTTCATATATTTATTTGCCATTTCTCCTTCATCTGAGAAGTGTTTGTTCATTTCAGACACCCAATTTTTAATTGGGTCTTTAAATTTAGTGGGTCTGATTTTTTTAGTTCTTTATACATTCTAGATATTAGTCCTTTGTCTGAGGAACAGCTGGAAAAACTATTTCCCACTCTGTGCATTATCTCTTCACTCTGATGGTGGTTTCTTCTGCTATGCAAAAGCTTCTTAATGATGTCTCCATTTGCACCTAAATGGATCGATCTTGTCATTTTTTATGGCAGAGTAATACTCCATTTTGTAAAAAAAAAC
>PVIC010000239.1:17397-43718 GCA_004025085.1 Thryonomys swinderianus
GATGAGGGGAAGGAATAAATATGATACAGAAAGAAAATAAAAGAGCATGTATAAAGGGGGGAGGAGGGGGGAGTGGGTAGGGATATGGGTAAAAATGAGAATTAACTTGTGGCATATACTGGTACAAATTTCCCAATGTTATATGTGATTTTGAGATGTATATAAATTGTACCAATAAAGAATTCAATTTAAAAAAAGCTTCTTAATGAGATCCCAATTGGTGACTCTTTGTGATACTCTGTGTGACTGGGGTTTAGTTCATGAAGTGTTTGCCTACACCAATATCTAAGAATTCTATCTAGTCTATCTTCCAGCAGATTTCATGTTTCTGTTTTAATATTTAAATCTCTGATCCATTTTTATTTTAATTTAGTTCATGGTGAGAGATGTGGATCTAGTTGTAGTCTTTGGCATGTGAAAAGTTAGTTTTTCCAGCACTACTTATTGAAGAGACTATCTTTCTTCCAGTGAAGGTGTTTAGCTCCCTTGTCAAAGATAAGGTGGATGAGTGTGTTTGGAGCTGTTTGTTTCTTATAATCTATTCCATCGGTCTTTGGGTCTGTTTTTGGGGTCTTTGTTTTTGCTCTTGTTTTTATTTTCTTTTGTCAGCACTATGCTGGTTTTAATCACACTAGCTTTGTAGTATAATTTTAAGTCAGGGATTGTAATACCCCTCTGCCTTGCCTTTGTTTCCCAGGATTGCTTCTGCTATTCTAGGTCTCCTCTGGTTCCAAATGAATTTTAGGATTGCTTTATCTAATTCTGTAAGGTATGCTATTGTTATTTTGACTGGCAATGCATTAGATCTGTATAGTAATTTTAGAAGTATAGCTGTTCTCAGTATATTGGTTCTTCTTACTCAAAGGCAAGGAATGTCTATTTTCTGATATCCTTTTTGATGTTTTTCAGAGTACTGTAATTTTAATATGAAGGTCTTTACTTCATTAGATTGATTACTAAGTATTTCTTTTTTTTTTGTGGATGCTATTGTGAAAAGTGTGGTTTCTGTAATTTCTCATTGAGTTTGTTGTGCACTGTTGATTTTTGAGTGTTGGCTTTGTACCCAGCTACACTGCTGAACTTTGTTAGTATATCTAGAAATCTTTTGAAGTTTCCCATATATATTTATTACTATGCATTAAAATCATAAAAATTCCCCCAAAGCACTGACTTTCACAGATGAAGACCCCAAAATCCACACTGCTAGCCTGCCTCTTTCCTACTGGAATCCCTGAGCTCATTCCAAAGAGCCGCTGGATAGCTCCACGGGGTGGCCTTCCAGTGTCCTGTTTCTTCTCTCACATTCTGGCCCTGTCTGCCTCACCCACCCCAGCATGACAGGTATAACAATGCGTGAGGTACTCCTCACTCTGCTCCATTCCGATCACCTCCATCTTTGCCTGTGGATCATTTCCCTGAGACCTCCATCAACGCCTCCATGTACCCTGAAGCTACTGAACCACACCGCCTTCTTAAAGTTCTTAAAGTCCCTTGTCCATTCCTCCAGTAATGCCCACCCCGGAAGCATGCACCTTTCTGTCTTTCCAACAGCCCATGAGCTCCCCCAGACCTGGCCTGTGTCTGCCTTGCACACACTGCACTTTCAGCATCTGGGGTGGAAATCAGTACCATGAAATCTTCATAAGAATTTGTCCAATCAAGCACAGACATGGAAGCCAAGAACACCAAGGGCAGACTTTGCAGCTTTGTTCCTTGTCTTTCCCTCCTAACCCATATAGTATATGCATCTACCAAAAGGGACTCCCAGTGCAGTAAGCCATCAGCTCCCCATCCCTTCTCCCCTCCTGGTAAAGCTGGATCCCTGGAGTTCTGACTGATCACCATGGACCTTCTCAGACATACCCTGTGCACAGCCCAGTGAGAGGTCAAGGGTCCAAAGAAATAAATGTCCATGCCCCACGTCTCCCACTTCCTTCTACAGCAATCTGTCCCTAAACTATCGCTGGAAGACCCTGCTATCCCTTTGTCTCTAGGGTTTGTATAAGGTGGCTTCACACTAGTCTTCAGGGATCCCTTGACTCTAAAGTGAATCCACTTCCTGCAACAACTTCTCCCTACTTTTTATGTCCTATGGCCTCTTCCCTTTTTATTCCTTTCTGTACAAGACCCAGATAACTGTCTTCCTTCCCAGTGGCTTTTACCATGAACCTACTCTGCTCAAGGACCATTTGTGTCTCCTTATGGCCTAATGAGCCAAACTCAAATAGTTCTCAATCTTTGAAGCACTTCATGGTGAGAGCTGTCCATTTCTTCCCTCGCATCATTCATATAGCTCTTCCAATGACTACTCGTGCATATACACAATGCAAGCACATACCCTCACCTTCAATCATTTATTCATTATCCATATTTTGGGTGGATTTATTACATTCCAGACATGTAGCTTCTTGTCTAGAGTAGGGTTTTTCAACCTTGACACTACTGACATTTAGGGCTAAATAATTCTCTGGTGTGGGGGGCAGACTGTACATTGAAAGATCTTTCCAGCACCTCTGGCCTTTTCCCATTTGATGCCATTAGCATGTGACAACCAAAAATGTCTCTGCACTGCTTAGAGGCAGAATCAGCCTCAACTGAGAAGCACTGGTCTAGAGCAGCAGGGGATGCTAGTTACAGGTCTTCTGGGGGCCCGCTGAAGAGGCAGGTTAGCAGATCACACCTCAGAGTGAGACCCAGAGTGCAGAAATCTGCATTTCAATGGCTTTTTGGTGATCCTATCAATGGTCTCTGCTTGAAAAACACTGAACTGAGGTTTACAAATAGGAAACTGACTAATAATTCCTTGGGATTAGCTCATTATAATTAAAATGTGCATAGAAAACAAGACAGGTAAACAAATCTTTGGATGAAACTGATGTGGCAGCCACACAGGATTCGCGATGGCAGCAGCCTTCCTGATGGTCTAACCAGCGACTGAGTCACATGCGACAGCCAAGTGTGAGAGACACGAGGCACGGTGGTGCCGCACAGGCACCTCTACATCTCTGTCCCTGCTCCTTTCAGCTGTGGTTGTTCGCATGCCCTCCTTCACCCCAGCAGTTCCTTCCTTTGCGCAAGTTTCACCTCCTCCAGACGGTCCTCCTGAACACTCCAGCCCATCAATCCTCTTTTCTCAGACGATTTTCCATCACTTCTCCCCTTTATGTCCACTTTGTTTCCCCAAACAGACTTCAAGCCCTCTGAGCACTGGGACCACATCATCATGTCCTCCTTTCCAGGCCCAGGGCTTCTTTCCAGGATCGGCACATACAAACTGTGTTTGCTGGGTCGGACTAAGCTGAGGCTCTAAACAACGGGGCAGGTCCCCCTTCTGTCTCTTATAAGCTTTCTCTCAATAAATATTTCCTATTCTTCACCTTGTTGTTCCTAGAATTCCCTGATTTCAGAGACCACAAACTCTCATTACAGTTATCTAGCAGATTTGAAACTAAAGGAAAAACAAACTATGTTGTTCCTTCAGCAGCATAGTTTGAGAAATAGTATTCTGAGGAATATACTGGAAACAACATTGCTGGGTCAAAGGCGTTCAGATTTCACAGACTAAGAACAACAAGATAAGAGGTTTACAGGAGAATCAGCTAAACTCAGAAACCTGAAGCCATTGTCCTAAACTGTGGTCACCTGGATTCCAGGTAATGCTGAGTCCCACATGACAAAGACTACCACAGAGACTTTTCTGGGGAGGAAGCCATCCCTCAGCCATGAGGATTCCCAAACTATGGAATCAGGACTGAGATAACGACCAACCAGACTCCATCCACCAGCTGACCCTTGGAAACTGGCCTCTGCCTTTGCAGGTGTCCTGTCTGAACCTCTGTGTCAGAGTTTACCCTCTGGCTACCTGAGATAGAGCTTTTCCTATCTTGCCTCTAACTTCCCAATTAAAGCGTCTCTGTAAAAGTATAAAATTAAATTTAAAAATAAAATGACTTGTGGTGGCATCGGTGTGATTTGGAGGAGCGGGGACTCCAAAGGAGGGATGCTTAGTGGTTGGTGTACCTGCCAGCATCCAGGCAGCCAGCCCTTCCACCCAAGACCAGGCAGAGCTTGTGGGAACTAGCAAGCAGGGGTGCAGGTGGCATTTGCTAGTACTGATATGTCCCCTGTTGGCCAGGCAGGAGTCCGGCAGCCCCAGCAGACCCAGGGCAAGGAGGAGGCAGGAGCCCAGAACTACCCCACAAGGGGAAGAGGAGCAGAGACAGCAGCAGACTGTGGTCCTGAAGAGCTGTGGTGGGGCTGGCTCTGAGGCTTCTCTCTCCTCACACAGCATCAGCCCAGGATGGCAGGAACCGAAGAAGAGAGATCCCATAAGACCCAACAAGCTGGAAGACTCTGAAAATATCCTTTAAAGCCACCTGCACTGTAGAACACATGAGCTGCCACCAACCCGGACAGAAGGGCTCTTGGAAGGTCAAAAGCAGTGACTGGCTAGAAACAAATGTCTGGGGCAGGAGGCCTCACCTTCCCTAACTCTGGGAAGAGTTACAAAGATGGGGAACAACCCAACAGCTTAGCTTTCCTAGCAGGAGCGAGACCAGGCCAGATTGGGAGCACACACAACTAAAATAGGCCCCATTATTTAGGAGTTTCAAGAAAAATAAATGAGATAGTTACACAGCTAGAGAGAGATTTTCTTTCCTGTCATGATGGGGGAAGATGGCTCAGGTGGGGAGGCAGGGCAGCAAAGAAGACCCTGCAGAGGAAGTGCACTGTCTACCAGAGGCTCTGGTACACAGGCAGCCTGGAGCCCCAGCCCAGCACAGTCGCCCACAGTGTTTTTCCTCAGCCGCAGGGCTGCAGGAGGCAGCTGTCATTTCAGTGGAGACCGCACTTCAGCGCATTTCGGAGAGACTGAGGCCGAGCTGGACCTTCTGAGTGACACTCCTGATTGCCCCCTTTTTTTTTTCTCAGAGTTTGCAGGTGGATGCGGTAGGGAACACCGAAGGGTCTAACTTCTGCGCAACTTTAACCTTTGCCCTTAAAGAGGAGAAATAGCCATTTGCTTCAGAAGGATTCCCTTCTGGGCCTAGAGGCTAAGGGGTTCTAAGAATTCGCTACCCCAGTACATCCCAGCCCACTAGCACCCGCCCAATCCGACGTTCTGGGGGGGATAAATGTTCCCCCTCTAATGGCTCCACAAAAATGTAGTCTCCGCCACGTTTAAAAATAGGAGGGGGAAAAAAAGTACCCGATTTTGAGCCTTCAGACTCCAACCAAATGACCATGAAACTATAGGTTTGGGGACCAAGGATCGAATGCTCTGAGCGTCGAAACAGATTTCTCAACTCGGCTCCTCAGAATTCCAAACTGCTCTCCGTTTCTCAGAGCGGAACAAAGTTGACCAGGTGCCCTGCGGCCACTGACAGCAGAGACGCCCTCGAGGCGCCAGGATCACACCTGACTGGGGTGTTCCGGCTGAGCACAGCCCCAGGGGCTCTGCGGCTGCGGACACTGGGGACTCGCCCGGCTCCGAGCATCCCGCCCTCCCGGACTTTCTCACCTCCTGATGTAGTTCCTGCCGTACAGGATCTGCTGCAGCAAGGTGACCAACGCAAAGGCGCAGATGAAAATGAAGAGCAAAGTTCGATTCCCCAGCAGATCCCTGTTGGCCGAAGGGTCTGCGTAGCGCATCCTGGCGGCGGGGCGCCGCGGACGCAGGGTGCGGAGCGGCCCAGCAATCACGCGCGGGCTTTCTGGGCCCCGGGGGGCGCACGGCCGACCCGGCGAGTCGCGGCACGGTCTAGCGAGCGGAAGACTTCACAGGGCAAAGTTTCCGGCTGGCGCAGGCGGAGCAACGGGCAATCAAAGGTCTCCGGAACCTCTGTGGCGACTGGACCGGGGCGGCCACGAGGAGGTCGCCTGCGGCCCCCCAGGCCTTCTCGCCGCTTTTACTTCCAAGCGCTAGTGCCCGGCAGCCGCCGATTTCCTCGGGAGGGGCGACGGCAGGTGCCCCGATCCCGGGGCGGCCCCTCCTCGCCGAGGTGCCGACCAATGAGGAGCCGGCCGGGTCTGGCCCGCCAGTGCGCTCCAGCGCGCCGCGCGCCGCCTCCTCCAGCCGGGCTCCGGATCGCGGACGCGGAGCTTGGGGCTCTCCCGGGGCGGGTCACTTCTAGCCTCGGCCCGCAGCGAGAGAGCTCGAAGGTCAGCCTTCAGTTCTGTGGATGGGAGGTGGGGGACAAAATACCCAGACGGTCGGGCTAACGACCCAGGCTGGCCGTGGAGAGGGGGAAGGGTGGAGCGGAAAACGCAGGGTTTGAATCTTGGAATGAAAAACAGGGTAAGAAGGAGAAGCCGCGGCTGCGGAGTCCGGCTTCCTGCTGGACGGGGACATTTGCACGCGGCTTGCAGGGCACTGAGTCAGCTCCTTGGTCGCGTCCTCGCGCGCTCCTGGAGATTTCTCCGGAGAAAGCGCAGCAAGGTCAGCCGGGCAGCCCGTCAAGGACAGCGCAGGAGGCTCCTGCAATGCTAATGACCTGCGGAGCTGCTTGCCCAGTGCCCAGCTCCTTCAGGGCAGAAATTCAGGCCCCATCAACACCTCTTTCCGCTGATCCCCTACCGCTGGTAAAGCTTGCAGCCATTTGTCCAAGTCCCTGCTGTCACAGAGACACTGGGACCTTGTCTCATCCTAGGTCATGAAGCTGGCTGCCTTCGGGTACCACAGTCTCTAAAAGCTTTTTTTAGTAACCACTACATCTGTAAGTACTCTGTACTTCAGGCTATATGCCAGGAAAAATAATTACAGAAATGCAATGTTGCCCCTAAAAATGCCACCCCAACCCCCACCTGTGCTCCACACTTGGGGCGACACCCCTGCCATCCTGACAGCACAGTCTTCTAGCGCTCAGGAATATCCGCGGCAGATGGACGACTCTAGGGGACCCCTTTCCAAGACCCTTCAGACTCGAGCGTGGGTCCCAGAGGCGGGCTAGGAATTCCACTGGGAACCTGAGCAAAATGCAATCTCAGCAAGAGAAAGACGTTTGGTGGGAAGTACCGAGGGTCCGCTAACCTTACTTCAACCCTGTTGTTTCTTTGAATTAGAAAAACCAAGAACGTACTGTTAAGTTGTCAAGATTAAGGTTCTGCCAGTAATTTGGAATTTATGTTAATTCACAAGGCAGAAGTACACCTTGCACTATTTTCGAAGAGTTTGTGTGTTTATCCAGGAGGGCACAGATAGGCTCTTTAGCTAATTAAAGGAATAACAAACATTTGGCAGGTCCATCATTGTAATAATTCTTGCATTCATTTGGTGTTTTACACATCAAAATGCACTTGTCCTCAAATACATTAATAAATTTTTCTCCTCCCAGCCCCTGGCTAACCCAAATGATATTTGTATGGACCAGAGCACTAGCTGTCCAAAGCAGCTCATCTAGCAGGAAGTCCTCGGAGTTTGGCATGCAGATTTGTCCCACACATTCAGGCAGAAGCACAGTCCTGCTCGCGGGAATACCTGCTCAGTCGGGCTCCACCTTCATTCATCACTGGCTCCATGCTGTGTTCTTGCCAGTTTCAAATCTTGGAACGGGGGCCCTGCATTTCACTTGGCGCTGAGCCACATAAATTTTGTAGCCTGAACACCAGTCCCGAGTTGACAGGGTGCTAATTTTCCCATCTTTGGCACCCAGGTGTAGACTGTTGTCTGTTGTCTTCACTCCAGGCAAGACACGCTTGTTTCCTGTCTACTCCTGCTTATCCGCTCCCCAACAGGTTCCCACTCTAAGAGCTGTCTTTGGATGCATTCTTCCTTGAAAACACAAATTTGTTTTAAGGTAATAAATCCAAATTAGCCTAAAAACTTTTTAAATGCAGTGATAAACATACAGATGGTTGAATTTTCATAAAGGAGCACACCTATGTGACCTGCATATGGATGAAGAAACAAAAACAAATTGGTGGCAAACACCTGTAAGTCCAGATACTTAAGAAGCTGAGGCAGAAGGAGTACAAGTTTGAGGCCAGCCTGGACAATTTAGAAAGAACTTGTCTCAGAATAAAATATTTTTAAAAGTCTGAGGATATAGCTCAGTGGTAGGGCACTAGCCTAGTCGGCACAGGGTCCTGCTACTGCAAAAGAAAAGAATGAAACATTCTCAGACCTCTCAGGAACCCCTCCTACTCCTTTCTAGTTATGACATACTCAGGAGTAACCACGGCTGCTTCTTCTAGTGCAAAAGACCACTGTCCTTCCTGTTCTTATATTTTCTAGAAATGGAATCAGACTTCCATGTTCTTTTATGTCTGGCTTCTTTGACTTAATATAGATTGTAAGATTCATCTGTGGCATCATGTGCTGTAGACGGACTTCTAAGATGACCCCCTAGGTCCCTCACCCCCTCTTATACCCACAGGTTCACTCAGTGTGTCAACTGCAGATTAATCTAGATGCTCCTCTGCAAGGCATCAGTCAGTGGCATTCAGATCCGAGTGGCCTCCACATCCTGATTACACGAGCCCTTAAAGAGGAGAGGAGATTCCCAGCAGAAGAGAGCTGAAACACGGGAAGGATGACTATGAGAAAGCTCTTTGTTCCTAGCTGTTAAGAGAGAGAACACTTAGCAAAGGTTGAAGACAGCCTCCCAAAGCTGAATGGGCTCTGGGCTGAGAGCAAGCAAGGACATGGGGAGCCTAGTCCTCCCTCTACAAAAAAAGAACCTGAATTTCACACAACCTGAAGGGACTTCTAGGATGTCCTGAGCGCCAGCTGCCCATACCTTGATTTCAGTCTTAGGGATCCTTCAGCCGAGATGCCAGCTCCATTGTCCCTAGATTTAAGATGAACACAACTGGCAGCTTATAAGTGTGTGTGTGATGTTTAGGACGCTAAATCTGCGGTCATATATTTCACATCAATATTGTTTTATCTTAGTCCTATATGAAATGACCTGGTATGGCTATAGCACATTTTTATCCATCCTACTGCTAATGAACACCTAGGTACCCATCTCCATGAACCTCCCAGTGCATGTGTTTTGGTGAACACATGCATGCCTATCTACTGGGCATCTGTGCTTAACAGTGAAATTGCACGGCCAGACAGCAAACATATGTTCAGCTTTAGCAACTACTACCAAACAGACTTCCAAAGGGATATTCAGATTTGCCAAGACTAATAAGAATCCAGGTAACACTGCCATTAACTGGCTAACCTAATTGCAAAAAGCCCACCAAGCCAAATTTCAAATAGTTGAGGGGGAATAACAGCCCCAAAGGTACTTACTCTTCATAAGGGAAGCAATCTCCCTGGCGATCACCTGCTCAAAGTAGCAGGGAATAAAATGGATGCTAATGTTAGGTACAGTCAGAAGTCTGCACCAGCACTCTGTGGGGGATGTATTTAGGTCACATGACAGTCTGTAAATGACTGCAATAGTCCAGTATGTCTCTGCTGAGGTGGCTAATCTATCCTCATGGCGTTTTAAAACTCACTTCTTCAGGGCTGGAGATTTAGCTCAGTGGTTCCAGCACCTGCCTTGAAAGCACAAGGTCCTGAGTTTGATCCCTGGTAACCACATAGAATGCTGGGCGTGGTGACTCACACCCACTAGCAATCAATACCACATACCACAGTGCTGGGCGTGGTGGCTCATGCCTGTCATCCCAGCACTCAGGAAGCAGAGGCAGGAGGATTGCTGAGTTTGAGGCTTGCCTGGGCTACATAGTGAGCTCAGAGCCAGCCTGAACTACCAAGCGAGACCCTGTCTCAAAAAAAAAAAAAACTCACTTCTTCAGATCAAGTCCAAGTATCTTACATGCACATGTGCACGTGCACATGCACGCATACACACATATGCACATGCATGCTTTACAAGCATTTACAATGGAATCAAAGGCCTAAGGTTGCTATCAGGCCAGTTTCCATGTTAAGCCAATTTTATGTTCTGATTATAGAACTGCTGCAAACACTCAGAAGGCCTTGCAACAAAAGAGTAAACACATGGATAAGTGATCATGATGCCAGATTCAGTGAACATCATTTTTACATTGTAATTGCCAGGAATGGGGACAGCTGCATTATTGTTTAAAACACACATTCACACACAAGCCAAGAACAAATGTCAACACTGGCACAATCTGCTAAATTACTGATAACTGATGGGCATTACTTATGCTGTGAGCGCTATTTCCAATATAAAATAGAAAGACTTTAAAAAAGAAAAAGAACATAGAGGCTTCTGTGGGCTTAAGAAAGCCAGCTTTTATTTCACACAGCACAACTGCAACCTGCCAGATTATGTAAGTGACATTCCACCCATGTGTTCAAGGAGTTTGTGATAACTACATGCTGTTCTGGTGCCTCTTTACATTTATGTTAACAAGCCTTCAAGAGGCTGACTGCTGCTGGCTTTGGGACATCTTGTCTGTGGCGAGAACATCTTGCTACCAGGTGAACAGAAACATTCCAGTTATAGCCATGTAAGCTGGAGAGCTGGAGATCGCCACTGCATGGCTAAATGCAGATATCACTGCAGCAGTCTTGTTTGTAATAACATTACCGTGCAATAGAAACACCGCTTAAGCCCCTTGTTCAATTCCCTTATGAAGTAGGAGTTTTATTCTACATAATTTATGATAAATCATGTATAATCTTGAACATGGATCTGAAGTTACTTTTGGACTTCATATTTCAAACCTGAGAAGTACCCTCCTTCTCTCATAGGACCACCTTTCCAATATTCCTCTACAGTATTTGTTCCCATTTATTCAGTTTATTCCAAGGGTCAGAAACATCATCATTACCATCATTAATTCATGAGCACCCAACACATCAGATTGAAAAAAAGATTCTGTTCCATAGCAACAGTGTCATCTCACAGATCGCCAGGAACAGCATCACTGTAACACAGTCACTCTGACCACATTTGGATGGCGTGGAGGCCCAAGTGGACCCTGAATCTCCTTTGGTCACCTTAAAGACCAAGAGAGAAAGAATAGGTTCTTCCCTCAGAGACAAAGCACTGATGAACTTAGGCAAGATATTTTTCCATTTCCAAGCCAATACAGGTCCCTGCTCATGTTTTGTTTGTGATCTATATAATAATGAGGCTTTGAAAAGAATGCTTTTTAAATATATCTGCTTAAAATATTCAAAGCTCCTTCAGTATCTGGGGAGAGAAAATGGATGGGTGTCCCACGATGCTCATTCATTCTAAGACAGCAAGAGATGATCCCAATAGTTGCACAATGACCACAGCAAAGTATGTGTCATTTAACCATCACCTAAGTTCTAAAGGGTCTATGTATTTGGAAGACATGGCTGGGATAACTATTGTTACCATGTGACACGTTAGAAAAATGAGGATTGGTAGTTATGCGCCCTTACAGGAATTTGAAGTGCAGTGAAGAAGACAGATGGGCAACCCTTAGAGTAGTATAAGTATGCCTACCATTGGGACTGGCAGAGGCCAGCAGGCAGGGGACTGGGGAGGACAGCCTGCAGAGGAGGTGCGTTTGGCCTGCACTGCAATGGGTCAGGATGGTAAGCTGGGTGAAGATGGGGAGGATGCGTTCTGGCAAAGGGATCGACGTGAACAAAAACTGCCAATGGGAGACCTGGCACAATTGGCTCAGCATGGCTGGAGACATGAGAGTGGTGAGTGGGCTCTGCCTTTTAAGGAGTTGGGATTCTGTTCATGCGACCATTGCAGGATCATAAGTAGAGCAGTGATGTGATCAGCTTTGCATTTTAGGTAATCAGCCTGCCGGTTGGCAGAGGAGTATTTGAGGGGCAGTGTCTGAAGAGGCTCAGATGGGCCAACTTAGCTTTCTTTACCCTGAAAACATCAGACCCCTTCCCTGGCTCACACGCACACGCCATTGGCAAACAGCCTTATGACTGAGCTCTCATCGCTGTACCCATGTGAGAAATAATTCTCTCCTTCCCTCCAGGGGAGCAGGAAAGGAGTAAAAAAAAAATATGGTAACTACTTTATGTAAAAGATGTCACCATATCAAGTACCTTATCATTCAATCCACTTGAGATTCATGAGAATAGGCTAAGCATGATTAGTGCTGGTCCGCTGCAAAATTGTTCAACTGACAAAGTTCACTGTTGGTATACTCTGCCACTTAGCTGCCCTTAGTGAACGTGAAGATCCAATGTGACATTTCTATGCATAAACTGCTCTGTCTACCTCCAAAACACCTGGTATGGTAACATCCTCTCCTTACTTTTAAAATTTCTCCCTTTGGAAAGTGTTTGAGAGTTCCATTTAAGCCCTACTATGCTTAATGGAGAGAAATATCACCTGAAGTATTATCTGTCAGTGTAGCAAGAGTGATATCCCACTAGAACTGTACTCAGAGAACTGTAAAAAAAATATGCATGTAGCCATCATCTCAACTACATCCTCAAACATTTTCAATGCTATCTATGGAGAATGGTTTTCCTAAGGAATATGTATTTGATTTTATAATAGAATTAGTGGAAATAGGATTTCACACACACACACACACAAAATATCTCTGTCCAACTACCTGAATATTTAGCATGAACTACATAAACTACAAGACTGATACTGTGTTACCAAGGACCATGCAAAGGGACTGCTATACACAAATGCAGTCCCCAGGAAGCCAGCCTACCTTCCCATGCCACAGGTCTGCCTGGACTGTCAGGACTTATGGGTCAGGTTGACCTGTTCGGTGCCTGGGGTGTACCAGGAGTCAGCAAACTGTCTGAAAAGCCCAGGTGGTAAACGTCATAGGTTTTGTGAGCCAGATAGTTTCTATCCACCTTGGCACATAGCATGGAAGCACCAGCGATGCAAAAACAAATGAGCAGGGCCAGAGCTGGCCTCAGGCTGGGCTGCTGTCTCCCAGTTCACACTGTGTCATCTGCAGTCCTCACATACATAAGTCCCATACTACTGACCCAAAGGATTGTTCAGGTATTATTTCTACAAAAGCCTATTAAATTACATGCTCATTTATTCTCTGCCACTCACAAATTCATTTATCTTACAGTGAAGGTGGAGATTACAAGGTGACATTTCTATGTATAAACTGCCCTCTGGCTTTGACTAGCTGTCTTATAAATACATTTCCTTGGTCCCTATGGATCACTGAGCATGTATGCATCGGATTACTAGGCCAGATTCTGCCTCCACTCTGGAAACAATAAAATTTTGCATCATGATGGTCTGTGTGTCAATTAAGATCTTTTATGAGCTCACATATCAGGAAGCTTAGAAGAGGAGTGATCTCTAGATGGGCTCCTAAGCACGTCTGGGCCACAGGTTCCTTCCATGCTCTGCTCTGCCATCTCTGGTATATGCTTTGGCCCAGGGTGGGCCGGCCTCAAGGTCATGATGGCTGCTAGCAGGAATGAGGACAATAGCAGTAAACAGAGACAGAGAGAAAGAAGATACTCTCCTCTAACCTGGAAACAATAACAATCACAAGAGGATGGCAGGCACCACTTGGCTCATGACTAGGTTCCTGAGCCAAGCACAAACAAGCACAAACAAGGGGCTGCTATTATTATAGCTGGCTGAGGTTCCTAAGGGCCCTCCCCAGGTCTTGAAGCCAACTGCAGAAACCACACTGTGGCTACAAAGAGGGAGAAGTCTGTCTACTGGCATGAGTTCAATGTCCTCACAGAAGCCCAGACCAGGGCCAATTCCATGCCCACCAAAACTCTCCTGCCCCAATTCTCATCCCCCCTTCTTTGTAAGAGGTCCAAGTCCACACTAAGGAGGTATAGAATCAAGGAAGGAGCAGGGTCCTTTAGCTGGTCAGAAGCCTGAATTTCTGGGCTGCTTTGCCATTAACTGGCTGTCTGAATTAAGTTTTCATTCACCTATTGAGAAATAGTGCTGGATTTTTAACCTATAAAATAGGATTTTCTACTGACTAAATCCCAGGTTCAAATCTAAATGATGTTTTGGGTTATCCTTCCTCCCTCAGCCTTCTTCATGGTACCACTCACAGTCCCTGAGGTAGTATCAGAACGCAAGGGGTTTGGGAGGGATAACTTGAAACCACTGAGCAACATGGTCCTCCACGTTCCCAGCATGTTAAAAATGCTCTTATTCAGCCTGAGTCTCAGACAAGTGGAAGGAGGACCTATGACCACAGGTGGGTTTCACATCAAGGATCACCATTCACAAGAAGGGGTCAGCAGTACAGTTCCAAATCTGTACCTTGACCTAGTCTTTGGGGAATTTTACCTGAATACCTTCAGATTCTTCAACATACCTTTAATGTCATTTGAAAAGATGCCGATGAGTGCTATGTAGGTATGAACTTTGAAACTGCACTAGGACTCAACTGTATACAACTTAGTTCTCTTTCTTTTTAACTGTTTTGGAAAAAACGAACATATGTTCAGAAAAGTGCATAAGTCATGGTGTACGGCTCTCTATGAATCATCACAAGATGGAGACACCCTAGTAAGAGAACAGAAAGAAACCACCAGCCCCCAGAGCCAACCTGTGCTCCTCCCTGCCTGGTTGATCGTCTTGAATTTTGTCTCTTCACTTGTTTTCCCAGACCTGTCTTAGTCCATCTCTCCGCAGCCACCTCGTTTCCCAGCTCCACCCCCAGGTCTCCGCTTTCTTGTACCCCTTGGCGGCTGGTGCAGGGAAGAGGATGGGTTTTGGAGTCCTGAGTTTCCATCTCATCGGATGGAGCCCATCTAGGCACTTGGAGCCCTTCCAGGCACTCACTGGTTTTTGTGAACCCCAGGGAGACACATCACCTCCTCGGCAGTCCCCAAACACTGCTCTGAGGCCCAGCTGAGCTGTCATGTGCTTCCTATTGGTCCCAGGCATGAGTGGTGCTCTGAATGTAGGGGCTCATCAGTCACCCCAGCCTCATGGCTGTCCCTTCGCTCGGGCCTTTAAATAGCCCTGTGTGGCAACACTATTCTCCTTCACGGGTTGCTCTGATGCCCACAGAAGTGGGGCGGCTTTCCCAGCATCTTGTGGTGGGTCATGACAGGGCGAAGGCCGTCCCTGGGCTGAGGCTGGCCAGGGCATCACCTGGAGCTGTGGCACTCTTGGCCCAGGAGCTGCGGAAAGCAGGGAAGGAATTCCGCTTGCCACGGTCCCGTCACTTTCTGGATGATCATTTAGGCCAGTGTTTCTGCTTCATTAAAAGATCCATTGTTGTCCTTGCTAACAGTTACCTTAGCCTTAGCAGAAGTCTTCCTAAACAGACACACAAATGCCAGCCCTTTGACACTTGCTTATAAAGACCAAGTCGTCAGCAGGCTTGGCTTCCACTGGTTCCTAATTATAGCTACAGACAGGGATGAGTAAGCAGCCAGCCATGCAGAGTATGTGGGACCCTTCGGGGTCAGAGAGAATGTGGAGCAGTCGTGGCCAAAGGCAGCTCCAGTGGGCAGGACGAAGAACCACAGCCGGGAGGGCAAAGCTGAGGCAATTTGCATCATCTTCCAACACATATTACGGGATGATGAGGCCCAGTCCTGGGCCTGAATGATGCGTGGGCACATGCAGTCTAGGGACTCAGAGGAAAACTCACCCTTCCCAAGATGTTTCATGCATTTAACCACAGAACAAGAGGCCTAAGGACACAACTATGGTGACGCACAGAGAATGAACGTCTGCCCCTCCCGTCCTCTCTGACAGCCTCCCCGTCAGCTGCTCGCATTTCTGCCCACCCTGTCACAGCACCCATTTTCTCCACAAAACTTTGTGATCTGTAAACACACCCAGGCTGGCTGTGTTGGGAAGTTTCTAGTGCTCCACTCACCCATCTAGCCTTGTCTGTGAGAGAAGAACTATTCAAACGCCTTGTACATGGGGAATCTGAGACACAGAAAGTCAAGGGACTTGTCCAAGGTGACATGGCCAGGACAAGGTACAAATGGCACCAACCCTTCTGCTTCAGTGGGGATCTGACTCCCTGCAGGTGCGGAGCCTGCCCTCCTAGGCGGCTACATGTCTAACTTTTCACCACCCCCTGGGCTGCGCCTCCTGTACTCGCACTCACACTCACACTCACACTCAACGTCACACACTCAGCATCATACTGTGCTTCACTTCTTGTCACCATTTTCGGGGTTGGAATGTTCGCCCAGAAGCTACATCTGGGAGCCAGTCTCACGGGCCTGAGCTTTGAGTGGCTCTACTCGATGGAAGTCCCTGGGGGTATAGGCCAGAGAAATGGGTGTGGTGAACAGTTTGGGCTCTGGATTAACACTGAAGACTTCAAAGGACAATCCAGCGAGTTTTGTCCTCTCAGATGAGTCTGTAGAACTTCTTTGAACATTAGTTTATTTATGAAATAGGTCAATAAAATACCTTCCAGAGTTTGGTGAAGTGTGAGGTTAGGTATGCCAGTTACCTCAAAGGGAACAGAGAAGTGTTTAGGAAATATTAGTGCTTTTTTTTTTGGATACAGGGTTGCACTAAGTTGCCCAAGTTTGAACTGCTTCAGCCTGTCCAGCGGTAGCCTTACAGGCATGCACCACTCTGCCTTGTTTATTAACATTTGCCATGACCTCATCTTGTCAAGCAAATCTGAAATCTTGAAGTCAGGAATTCCACTTTCCAATCACAACTTTCTGTTTTCCTCTTTTAAAGATCTTCTCCTCCTATGACCCTGCTTAGCTGTATCAGTCTCCCAAATTCTAAATCACCCATTCTCCAGTGTATGGCCACCTCAGTGCATCCCCAGTTCCACCCAGCAGCCAGTAAGGTCTTCCTTATGGCTGCCACAGGCCCCCTTTCTCCAGTTCACCTGGAGAAAGCTCAGCTTCAGGTGGCTCTGGATTTTTGCTTTGTCTTTTTGTGTTAAGGCTTCATGGTAGTCACTTTACTAACGTTTTTATAATTCCCGGTTTCCTTACATTGGTCTGTTTCTGTTAGAGTTAGCTTCACCATAGTGCAGAAAACAATAGATTCTAAAGTCAGGAGAGGTAGTAAGCCAATGCAACCTGAAACCCTTTTCCTCCTCCTCCCTTGCTGTTCACACACTCCCAGCACCCTGTCTCATAGTCTGTGATGGCTTCTTGAGCTCTAGCCATGGTATCTACATTCTAGATAGCCTGGTGAAGGAAAAGAAGGGGAGAACAAAGAAAGACCCTCATGGCCTCTCCTGTTCAGGAGCCTTCCCATTCAGTGCCTTCCTTCTATATCTCATTGGCCAGAACTCAGTCATACTGGAACCTGGTCTCACTGCTATACACTTGCCGGGCCATAGCTGGTGATAATTTCACCTTCTTCTTCCAGGCAGTCTCTACCGCTAGGGAAAATCATGCACTCTTGTTGAGCAGCCACTCTGCTGGCCCTTGGCTTCCAGCCCAATAGAGTTCCCACACTTGTGGACAAAGACATTGTCCTCTGTTTAGCAGAGGCAGTTATGCCAAGTATTCCATCACTTACCCTCCCCTACTCTTGTGTCTTCCCTCCCATCCTCCCTCTCTTCACTGTTAACTTCTCTTTCATTCCTTGGAAGTCTCAACTGCACCTAGTGGTGAGCCCTCCTTTTTTTCCCCCTGAAGTCTTGGTGTTACCTGAGCATACAATCAATAGAAATAAACTGAGAGCCAAGCTGTTAATAACCAACAGCTTAATCCACACTGTCTGCCATGGTGACCTGTTTGCAAACCAGAGCCTTCAATGGGTATCTGAGAGGGCCTGGCATCCCCAGTTCCACCCAGCAGCCAGTAAGGTCTTCCTTGTGGCTGCCACAGTCCCCCTTTCTCCAGCTCATCTGGAGAAAACTCAGCTTCAGGTGTCTCTATAGGCCCTCTCCAGGGGTGATGTGTTCCCCATGATCAGTCCTGCTGGGACCTGGGCACCAGGCGGGCACAGTATTTACCTCAGAAAGGGGAAGATGACTCCATAGACTGCTGGTACTTTTCCAAGGTGAGTGATGTTGGGGTCCTCATGGAAGCATCTCTTTGTATCCTGACTGTTAGTAGGGTAGGTCCCTGCGTTGTGGGGACAGATTGATGTGGGTATCCTGAAAAGGACCACTTTAAGATGCTGTTGAGCAGGCTTTGGTTATATTCAATTGGCTTAATCAACTGGGTTACACTTATAATTCAGAGTGGGTCTAAGGCTTAAGTGAACCGCTTAATGGCTGCAGCTGGCACACAGGAAAAAACTCTATGTGCCACTGTCCACAGCCAAAACTAACCCAGGTCCATGACACCATGGTGCTTTTGTTAGCTGATAGCATCTGTGGCTGAAGACCCCATGATTCTTGCTCATCCTCTATTGAAAAAAAATATTACTAAGGGAAAGAAAAAGTTCCTATTAGCCCAAATTCACTTACTGCAGGAGTCTTTGTTCTGTTCTTGGTATGCTTTGCTCAAGTCAGTACCTGTGATCATCACCCCATATACCTCACTATATTCTCCCCCCTGCTGCCCTGTGTTCAGTAAAATATTGGTAAGTCTGAAGGCTCAGGGTGCCTGCTCACAAGCTCAGACCTACCAGACCTCAGTCCCTTTAATATTTATCTTTATCTTCATTCTGCATCATATACCTAGTCGAGGGCCAGGGGCTTCCCTGGGGGTCCTGGATAATATCCTGTTCTTCAGTGAGGTGGAGGAAGAGCTGCATTCAAGGCTCACCTAAGCCTCTGGCACAAGACCTCCAGCTCACAGTCCAGCTCACAGGCCCCTAGGAGAGGAGACTGCACCCTGCTCTCTGAGATACTGGTTTCTGGCCTATGGCCCCGATCCTCCCCTGCTCCCATCTAAGCTAAACGGGCTTGGGTTAGGAAATGGCTCAGGAGCCAAGGGGCTCCTACTCCGTGTGAAAAGTCAGATTTGGAAGTTACTAAAAATGGGGGCAAAAACAACAGATGTGCTTCTTCATCTGTCTCGATGTTCCCTGTTTCATTTATCACACACATCTTGTAATAGCTACTCATTTTCACATTTTCCTCAGTTACTTCCGCCCTCCAACATGAATTACTTAAAATAACATCGCCTCTGAGAGCTGATATCACAGCCATGTAGAGCAGGCAGCTGCTCCAACACAGGGACTGCACCCGGGCAAGGCTCCCCTGAGGCTTCCCCGCCACTCTCGCCAGCTCACGCACCTGCCAGTCGCCATCTCTTGGACACTCCTAAGGTCACGTCTGGCTGGGAGAGCAAGAGCGAAGAACACAGGCCGTCTAGTATGGAGAGAGGATCTGACTGGAGACAGGACCGATTCTGGCCAGTGTATGCTGTGTGCATGTTGTGTGGCCACAGGCAAATTCCTGTCCTTCTCTGGGCTTCAGACTCCGCATCTGTCAAACCAGGGTGACAAGGGCCCTTCCATTCCTGGGTCCACGCCTAAGCCTCTCTCAGCTTCAGTCTCACTTCCTAAATCTTGTCCTCTCCAGCACCACCAGTGAGGGTCACCTCGGTTAACTGTCTATTGTGACACCAGATCTAAGGCAAGAAACTCCAGAACATTTTTCCAGCCTCCGGGGACAGCACCTTCCAGTGCGTTCTTCACTCTGCCCTCAGGCTCCTCCTTCACAATGATCTCAACTACCGCTTCAAACCCACCAGTCCATTTTCATGGCATCTAACTTCTTAGCCCAACAGCCATAGTGTGCAAGGATTATTTTAGCAATATCTTGTCTCAAGATGAAAAATTTTGCAAATGGCTGCCAATGTAGTTCAGCACTAGAGCACTTGCCTTGGATGCTCGAGGACTTCAATTTAATCCCAGTAGGGGAAATGAACAAGTAAACAAATGCCAAACACAAACACAAACCACCCACTGATGACACTCCGAACAAACTACACATAGGAATTTCCTCAAGTTGACAAAGCATAATTATCCATAGGATCTCGTTAAGCTGTCAGGATAGTCTAGAAATTGTGATTCTCCTACCTCAACATCCCTAACAGAATGATGTTTTTAAAAAGTATTTTCTGACTGTTTAGATTACTATATCTCTTTTCTCTTTTATTTTACTGATATAAACTTTTTAATTAGTCAAGTCAAATATGTCAGATATAGGGCCAGAGTGTTAGCTCAGTGGTTCTGGCGCCTGCCTCACAAGCGCAAGGCCCTGAGTTCGATCCCCGGTAACCACATATAATGCTGGGCGTGGAGACACGCCCACCAACAATCAATACCGCATACTACAATGCCGGACGTGGTGGCTCACGCCTGTAATCCCAGCACTCGGGAGGCAGAGACAGGAGGATTGCTGAGTTTGCGGCGGCTTGCCTGGGCACCATAGTGAGCTCAGGGCCAGCCTGAATTACAAAGTGAGACCCTGTCTCAAAAAGCAAAAAAAAAAAAAAAAAAAAAAAAAGTCAGATATATATTGCATTCTTTTTTGAAGGGAAGATAGAGCCCAGGGCTTTTGTGCTGAGTTATATCCCCAGATCATTTTTGATTTTTAAATTTTGAGACAAGGTTTCACTAATAACTTAGTTCCTCGGGCCAGGCTTGAATTTGCAATAGTCTTGCCTCAGCCTTCTGCAGTACTGGGATTACAAGCATGTGCTACCATGCCAATCTTTGATATATAATCTATATGAATAAAGCGTGTTCTACAGAAGTAGAGTTTTTTTGTTTGTCTTTTTGAGACAGGGTCTCACTTTGTAGTTCAGGATGGCTCTGAGCTCACTATGTAGCTCAGGCAAGCCTTGCACTCAGCAATCCTCCTGTCTCTGCCTCCTGAGTGCTGGGATTACAGGCGTGAGCCACCACGCCCGGCACTGTGGTATGCAGTGTTGATTGTTGGTGGGTGTGAGTCTCCCCGCCCAACATTGTATGTGGTCACTGGGGGATCGAACTCAGAACCTTGCGCTTGCGAGGCAGGCACCGGAACTGCTGAGCTAACCCTCCGGCCCAGAAGTAGAGTTTTTTGACTACCACAAAAATTAAAACAAGAAACATTTCTATTGCCTCTCAAATTCCACATGATCCTTTGTAGTTAACCCTTCTGCTCCTTTTGGCTAGAAACTATTATCTCTCTTCCAAAGCCTTTCTAGAAAGTAACATCAATGGCATTGTCCAATATGTAATCTTTTGAGGCTGGCTTCTTTCATTCAATGCATTTTAGATTCATCCATATTCCATGTATACATCAGTATTTCCTGTTCCTTTCTAAGTGCCCTATTGTACAAATATACCATCATTTATTCTCCTCACCCCAGATGACACCTGAATTGTTTACATCTTAGAGCAATCATGAATAAAAATGCTCTAAACCATTTGTGCACTTGTTTTAAGGGTACTTACTATAAATGTTTGTTTCTCTCTGGCAAATACCTAGGAGGGGGACTGTCAGATCATATTGTAAGTGTATGTTTAACATTTGTAGAAAAATTCACCCACTTTCTGAGGTGATTGCAGCACTCTGCATCTACCCCAGCAATGTGCGAGAGCTGTGGTTCCCAGAACTGGTACCATCATGTTTTAAATATTTCCTGGCTATTCTAATAGGTGCATATTAATGTCTCCTGGAATTTACCTAGTAACTAATACTGCTGAACGTATTTTCACATGACTGCCATCCATATGTATTTTTGGTAAAAAAAAATTTTTTTATTCCAATTTTTTGCCCATTTATAATTGGTTATAACTAGTATACACACCCACACACACACAGATATACATATATATATATATATATATGTACATGGAAATTGTTTTTGATAGACACATCTTTTGCAAATTTTTAATTCAAGCTTGCAACACATCCTTTCATTTTCAACAGTGCCAATCAAACTCAATCTGTTTTTAAAAATTAATTAATTAATTTATAGACAGGGTTTCACTTTGTAGTTCAGGCTGGTCCTGAGCTCACTAGGTAGCTCAGGCAAGCCTCAAACACAGCAATCCTTCTGCTTCTGCCTCCTGAGTGCTGGGATTACAGGTATGAGCCATCACGCCCCGGCACTGTGGGATGTAGAACTGATTGCTGGTGGGCATGAGTCACCACACCCAGCACTGTTGTATGTGGTTACTGGGGATTGAACCAGGGACCTTGTGCTTGCTAGGCAGGTGCTGAAATCACTGAGCTAAATCTCCTGCCCTTCTTTTTTTAAAACGGTTTTTTATGGTGTTGATCAAAGAAATATGCACCACAGAAGAGTATAATGATGTCCCCTTTCTTCTGTTTCCCAGTTTTAGGTATAACATTTAGGACTATAATCCCTACCCTTTTAAAACTACTAATTCCTTACAGTCACCTGACTATTAACAGTTGATATATTTTCGTAGAAGTTTAAAGCTGATGACATTTATACTGTTTGCTTATGTGCACTGCCTTTTAACTTTACTTTTAATTGAATTCTTTATTGGTACAATTTACATACATCTCACAATCACACATAACATTGGGGAATTTGTACCAATATAAGACATAAGTCAATTCTCATTTTTACCCATATCCCCACCTCCCCACACCACCCCACCCCCTACATACACGCTCTTTTATTTTCTTTCAGAATCGTATTTATTCCTTCCCCTCATTACATCCCCACACCAAATTTCCCTTGGAAATTTCCCATTCTACAAAGACCATCATACTAACCGTAACTTTACTTTTTAGAGCAGTTTTAGGGTCATAGTAAAATCAAGGGAAAGTACACAGTTCCCATGTACCTCCTGCTCCTACACATGCACAAATTCCATCACAATCAATATCCAGCACCAGAGTGGTATGGGTTACATCACCTCACTCAAACCTGTGGTTGACATTTTTCATGCTATAAATACTATGGGTTTGCAAAAATATATAATGATATGTATACTGCAGTAGCTTTTTTCTAATATATACTGCGGTAGCTTTCCTGTTGCTAACACATAATACCTGAAAAGCCACAACTTCAAGGAGGAGAGCTTTAATATGGTTCGTCATTCCAAAGGTTCAGTCCATGGTTGCTTGGCTCCAAAGCAGGAACATCAAGACAGAAAAGTATGGCAGATACAGAAAAGATAGGAAACAGAACAGAGGAACAGCAACAGAGAGGAAGGAGCAAGAGACAAGACCCAAGGCCATGACTTGATCCACCCAAACACATTCAGAAGTGTGCTCTACCAATCCTCTGGACAAATCCCAAAACTGATCAAGCTGGTGTTCTAGTCATCCATCATACACATAATAATTTCAATAGCCTAGGGCCAGAGATTTAGCTTAGTGGTTCTGCCTGCCTAGCAAGCGCAAGGTCCCTGGTTCACAAGGTCCCTGGTTTGATCCTGGTAACCACATACAATGATATGATATTGGGTGTGGTGACTCACACCCACCAGCAATCAGTACCACACCCCACAATGCTAGGCGTGGTGGCTCATGCCTGTAATCCCAGCAGAGGCAGGAGGATTGCTGAGTTCCAGGCTTGCCTGGGCTACAAAGTGAGCTCAAAGCCAGCCTGAACTACAAAGCGAGACCCTGTTTCAAAAAAAAAAAAATTTCAATAGCCTAAAAGTTCTGTTTCTAAGCAAACCAAGTTCTTTCCTTCCCACTAATCCCTGGCAATCACTTTCTCTAGTTTTGCCTTTCCCAATGTTATATAATTGAAATCACACAATATGTAGACTTTCAGACTGGCTTCTTTCATTAATGATATCCATCCAACTTTCCTTCATCTCTTTTCATGGTTTGATAGCTCATTTCCTTGTGCTGCTGAATGACATTCCATTGTCTAGGTGTATAATTTATTAGTTAATCATCTACTAAGGCTATCTTGGCTGCCTTCGAGTTTTGAAAATTATGAATAAGACTTCTATGACTATCCATGTGTAGGTTTTTCAAGAGTTATTGTTTCCTTGAAATAAGATCTTGCTATGGAATTCAGGGTGGTCTTGAACTCACTGTATAGCCCAGGCTGGCCTTGAACTCATGACAATCCTTCTGTCTCATTTTCCCAAGTGCTAGGATTACAGGTAATGCACCACCAACTCCAACATGTGCAGGACTGTGTGACATAAGTTTTCAGTACATCTAGATAAATACAAAGGAGCATGACTATTCAATCACAAGGTAAGAATAAAAACAGTTTTAAAAGAAACTGCCAAACTGCCTTCCAAAGTGGCTGCATTCCCACTAGCAATGAACAAGAGTTTGTGTTGCTGTATATCCTTTCCAACACTTGGTATTGTCAGTGCTTTGGATTTTGGCCATCCTATTAGGGGTGGGGGAGCAGAGACATTAGGTAAGAATATTATTAAGAGGCAATAAAAGGCCTGAGATTTAGCTCAGTGGTACCACAAGGTCCTGAGTTTGATTCCCCAGTACCCCAAAAAAAAAAAAAAAATCAATAGATTGGAGGGTTTGTATAGTAAGAAGACAGAAAGATTTAATGAGTAATCAGCATGAAAATAGTATTAATTGCAGTCATTGAGAACTGCTTGACATTTGTAGCAAATTATGCATCAAAATAATAAGCATGTAACTCAGTGATTTCCAGACTTTTCTTTCAAACCATAGGTTTCTATGGCAACATTTTAGGATCTTTTCACCTGGGCTACTCTTTCTATTCACTCATAAGATTTTATTTGAAAGAGAAAGTGTCACGAAAGAGGGGGAAAAGAACAGAGACCAAGGCAAAGAAGCAAAGGATTTGCAAGTCATCCACATGAATGTATCCATTTAAACCAGATTAAATTTGTCCTTTTATTTGATTAAAGCTTTCTCTCCAACTCAAAAACAATCACAGTTAAGAGGGAAGTAGCTTGAGTTAAAATTATAAAGTCACAACAATTATCATGGTCCTGAAACTTGAACGGAAAAATCATTAATGGAATACAATAGAAGGTGCGTGCGCGCGCGCGCACACACACACACACACACACACACACAGTATGTACAGGAATTTGGTTTAAATAAAATGAAAGTGGCTTATGAATGAGCTGAGAGCTCTCTGAACCTCCTCTGGGTTCAGAATACTTTGCTCAAATTCTGTTAAATTTAATTTAACATTTTCTTTTAAAACATCTATTTTTTAACAACATAAATGAGGCTACAAGAAAATACAAATTACCAAATTTAATTCAGAAAAAAGTATGAAATCTAACTAGACAAAACTACAAACTGTGAAAGAATCTGAAAATGTAAGCAAAACATTACCTGCAAGGCAGGACTTCAAGTAGTTTACTAATAAATTTAAAAATGAAGAAAAACAAGAATGCAGTTGCTCTAAATTATGAAATTCTTCTTTTCAGAGAGGCAAATGAGAACCTTCTGAATTCTGGAAGGAGGTAGACTCTAAATGGGGTCTTCACTCTCTCTTCACCTACCAGTGGTTTTAGGTTTAAGATTAAATGCATTTGTATTCGGGTGTGTGATTGGGCCCCTGGAAGAAGGCTGAGCTCCAGCTTCCTTCAGCCCTGGTTTCCCACATCACTTTCTCCAAGGCCTCCAGCCGGACCTTGCACCTCAGGTTTCTCCTTCCTCCCAGCGCAGCCAGCTGTTCTTAGGCAGCGAGGCACATCCTCTCGAGAAGTCAATGGCCCTGCCACTCTCACCTAGGTCCAGGTTGGTGGATGTTAAAGCAGAACACTTGTGAGCAGGACACATCCCTGCTGCACGGCCGAGTTGGAGGGCGATCGATACCTGTTTCTCCGCTGCTGGTGTCCTCTGCCCTCAGAAACAGAGGAGGATGCTGACTTGAATGACCATCCATTCCGTTAAAAACACCACTTAGCTTTTTTATTGCTAAGTCACCCATTAAAATTCCTTGTAGCCAACTTTGTTACAATTTCCTGTATTTTGTATATAGCTTTTAATTAATTCAAACCTGGTTTAAAAATACAAGCACTTACACTTGCTTTTATTCATCAAACTCTATCAGTGCAGTTTTTTTTTTTTTGAGACAGGGTCTCGCTTTGTAGTTCAGGCTGGCCCTGAGCTCACTATGTAGCCCAGGCAAACCTGGAACTCAGCAATCCTCCTGCCTCGGCCTCCTGAGTGCTGGGATTACAGGCGTGAGCCACCACGCCTGGCACTGTATCAGTGCAGTTTTTAAAGTTAGCTTCATCATAATAGCAGCTCTTTGCTATTTAACTTTGTTTCATTATCTATTAAAAGTAAACTATTGTTTCATTGTACACTGAAATCTATAAATTCCAATCTTAATTTTTATAAAATAGTTACAAGTGAGAAATAAAGTTAATTTAAATCTAGTCATTCTATTAATAAAGTCCCCAAATGTTCCTTCATCAGTCCAATTTGTCCGCTGCTGCAAACATGTATGGAAGGACAAACACTTGTAGACAGTGAAGTATATGTAATTATAGATGTACCATTGTCTTTTTCAAAGTGGAAAATGGGAAAAGCCACATTTACCAGTAATCCTGTGTTTTTCAGCAAAAACCTTCGTGGTAACTAAAAATAGCAGGTTTGTAAAGTTTCAA
>PVIC010000239.1:43818-142624 GCA_004025085.1 Thryonomys swinderianus
TGTGGTAACCGGGGATCGAACTCAGGTCCTTACGCTTGCGAGGCAGGCGCTGGAACCACTGAGCTAACCCTCCGGCCCGTGAGACTCTGTCTTAAAAAAATAAAAAAGGGCTGAGGACATCACTCAGCATTAAAGGCCCTGGGTTCAATCTTCTATACAAAGGCAGTGACAGAAGAATATTATAAATTATGAAGAGGTAATCAAATAACATATTGCCAAGTAGTTCATTAATAAAACACTTCTTCTGGACTTTTTGTGGTATTTCTCAGTGTGGAGTAAAGGGCTAACTCAGCAGGCTGAGATTGCTTGAATCTTGCATATTTCAAAGGGAGCATGGCCTTTGATCAGCTCCCAGGTGACAACTGAGCTTCAGGACATCCTCAGTGTTTTTGTCCCTGGGTCCTGCTGTATCAGTATGACTCTGGAGAGGATGGAGACTGAGTGGATAAGGACAGTCCCCTGAGGTACTGTCTGCTGACATGAGCGATCCTTACCCCAATGAACCTCTGGACACCACAGGTGAGATGAGTTTTCCCGATGAGCAGCACTTTGAGTATGCTGATGCATGGAATCTGCAATGGAAGGTGATGTTGGGTCTGCACTTCATCCCATGTTCCCTTCCCCTGAGGTGATTTTCATCCTTATTCTTCCACTGCAATGAACCACAGCTATAAGCATAATAGCTTTTCTGAGTCACTTCTAGTTTATCAGTGAGTTTGAGTGAGGGTGGACTTGAAATAGTCAACTTGTGTGATTTCTTAATTGCCATACGCTTTTGCATTTCATAATATGCACTTTCATACCCTCATTCCTGATGCAGTAAAGAGCGTGCTTTGTTCTGGAAACATGCTTATAATCTAAAGAACTTGTATATCAAAGCAAATTTCCTTGTATGAAATAACAGAAATTCAGATGACTCATTCCACAACACAAAAATTTCATGTAAAAATGATTACAATACTGTAATATAACAAAAGAATAAAATACAAAATATAAAGAAAGCTAAACAAATTAACTTGCATTTAGCTTTGAAAACCAGTGTGACTGATGTGAGGGAGATAAGAGACAAGGTTACTCATAGAAGTACTTGAACTATCACTAGTAAAATCACTTTCTGCTGACAATGGAATTGCTTTCTGTGGGTTCAACTTTAACAAGGAACCTAGTCGATACTTCCTTTTGCCTTTTGAAGACTTTGTGAAAATATGACATTGCATTGTCGTTTCACTGCTCCCACTGCTACAGCCTTATTTGATGGTGCTTTCTAGGAAAAGTTATCTCATTTAAGTGAAGGATTCCTCTGCCTTTTTCTCCCCTTCTGCAGATGAGATCTCCTCTGTAATTTCTTCCTGTTGGGAGGTGATCACTCATAGTTTCTCAGTGAGACGAGAACCATGGGCTCAGTTGTGATGTGATGTTCAGTGACAGGTACTACTTTTATTGACAGACACTGCTCACTTATCAAGTTAAAATTAGAAATATTTGCTTGTCTGCAGAGCACTTGTGATACAGGCTACTCACTACCCACAGTTTTATTGTACTGCATTTTCTTTTTTTTTTTTTTTTTGCTTTTTGAGACAGGGTCTCGCTTTGTAGTTCAGGCTGGCCCTGAGCTCACTATGTAGCCCAGGCAAGCCTCGAACTCAGCAATCCTCCTGTCTGCCTCCCGAGTGCTGGGACCACAGGCGTAAGCCACCACGCCCGGCACTGTGGTATGCAGTGTTGATTGTTGGTGGGCATGAGTCTCCACGCTCAGCATTGTATGTGGTTGCCGGGGATCAAACTCAGGTCCTTGCGCTTGCGAGGCAGGCGCCGGAACCACTGAGCTAACCCTCCGGCCCCATGTACTACATTTTCTTAAAGAGGGACTTCAAATTGTATCACAAGTTTCATGAAACCTGGTTCTTTGCTCAAACACGTTCTTTCACACCTGGAGCCTTTACACATGGAAACATCCCCACTTGGAATGAGTGCGTGGAGCTGATCCCTGGACAATCTTCTTCCTCTGGCTGTCTGCCAGGACTCTGCCTTGCCCCCCTTGCAGGCAGAGCTGCCCCTCCAACCTCACTGCCCAGGACACTTTACCCAGACCTGTGTTAGCATTTATCTCATTAGAAAGCAATCTTACATGACACACGCGTGTCTACATGACAACCCAGGCATGGTCTGGCTTCACTATGTACATTCCCTCAGGAAGGGAGGGAAGGAGATGAATACAATTCGGACAATTAAGAATTTGCTAATTACAGGATAGAACCACAAGCCACTCTTCACCAGCAGTGAAAACCTGGGCAAGTTTACCTCTCAGTGCTTGCTTCCTTGGTACAAAATAAGGGAAGTACCACTTGCTTTACAGTATGTTTTGAGAACTGAGATGTTGGTGCAAAGATCTAACCAGCAGTTTGTGTAGATGCTAAAGATATAGGATCTAGAGAGACTGAGTCTCAGCCTTGTTTCCCTCATGCTTGTCAGTTTTTCTACTGTGTAAGGGAGAAAACAAGGTCCATTTCACAGACCACTCAGAGTTGAGCTAACAAGTGCACGGCTGGTTCCCTTTTGAAATTTAATCTGTAACTAGACCACTGAGCTGCCTTCATATCCCTTGTGAAGATATCTAGGTTGGACTCAAACTTGCCGCCATCCTAAACAGCTGTGATTACAGGCACATGCCACCATTCATCTCATTACAGCAGAGGAAAGTGGATTGTAACATAATTGTTGCTCCACCAAGATCACAAGTAGCAGCAGGGCAAAATTCTAACCCAGGCAGTGTGGATTCAATGTCCAAAATTTAATCACCACACTATCTTCTGCTCAAAGAACCTTAATTTCAATCCAAATAATGGAGAACACTTGATTCTCTTTATACTCTTCCTGAAATGTCATCCCAAACCTGAGAACTGGCTTTGATCTGTACTACTATTGGTGTCAAAGCAGGCTATTGTCCTCCAGGTGGTGGGCATGTTAACTAATTGTGTTTAAGTCTGTTACCAATATTTGGAAACATTTCACAAATCCATTCAGCAAATATTGAGTAACTGAGTGCTAAAGGTCAAAGATGGAAAGAGGCAAGGTCTTTTCCTACAAGAGACAGCTGTCAGTCCCGGAGAGCAGGATGTTCACTACAGAAGAAACACAGGGTGCTAGGAAAGATGGAAGGCAGAGACCAAAACAGCAGTGCTCCGAAGAGGCAGTTCTTAATCTTGACTGAACGTTAGAAACACTGGAATTCCTTGTAAAAGATGGTCAAGGCCAGGCCACAGGTTAAACTGAAATTTCCTTAGAGTCCCTAAGACAGGGGTCTTTGCAACAGCAGCACTGGCACAGCTCGGATATTGTTAGAAGGCCCACTCCAAGGTTCTAATTCAGCCCTCCAAGAGATTCTGGTGAAAGTGAAGTTTTAGCAATGACTCAAACTGGCAGCATAATCTTTGGGAGGGCTGCTGAAAATACAGCCTGGAAATTGGAATTTGTAGGGTAAGTTATCAAGCCTAAGAGGTTGGAGTGGGCACTCAAGTGCCAGCTGTGCTCCAGGTGCCACTCTAGGTCCCAGGGATCCAGGAGTGAACACCAAGAAGTCTGTCTTATAGGAACCTACCTTTTGTGTAAGACTGGGACAGCCACCCAGACAATAGGGAAGCAGGTGTTGTCTGAGAAAAAGCAGTGAGTGATTTGGGAGGTCCTGTTAGTGTCCCATGAGTGGGTCTCTGAGAAGACAACTAGCTAATCTGATACTTAGTCTGTTACCAGAGTTTTAGGGCAAAAGCCTTCATTCTAAAGTCCTAAATGTCAATCAGAGATGAGCAGTGGGGAAGGGCAAGAAAAGGGCTTTAATTGGCTGGGTCACGCTGAGAAGCAGAGATAAAGAGGCTCAAGATCTTCTTCAGGAGGTTGACAGAAACGTTGAGACCTTAGAATAAAATGCTGCACGGTAGGGGTTGGTGGCTCACACAGCTTAGGAGTACGTCTAGCGGGACAGGTATGTAATCTTGCCACAACATGGTCTGATCACAGCTAGGGACTGCTTCTGCAGGTGGCTCCACAGCGTTCCTTGTGTGAGAACAAAGAGGTTCCCAAGAGTGGGCTGCTCTTTCTTCTGGGGAGGGTCTCACATGGGGGAGTCTTTCTTCCAGGCTCACCTGTTCCCGGAATCCATAGTGACTGCATGCTTAAGGCAATGATTAGACTTCTAGGCTTCACTCTGGAGTCGGTCTGAAAAAGGAGTGTCATGGCTCCCAAATGAATGTCATCGCAAATCTTGAAAATGCCTTAGTAATAAAATTAGTTTAGTTGTTCTTACCTTGGGGTTCTTAGTTTCAAAGGGGGATGAGATGGGTTAGGTCAATTCAGGGCTAAAACACTTAAGACTAGTTAGACAGTCTTAAGTGACTAACATGCCTAACAGAATAGACCGGGGAGCCAAGCCCAAGTTTTAATGTAATAAGGGACACATAATACCAATGTAGAGATGACAAGTTCTTATCCTGCTTTTGGGCATCTGTATACCTAGTGTCTAGTTCATTAAGGGTGCCACGTTATCTCCTCTGTCCTTCACACACAGCAGAATGTTAACAAGGCTTGTAGCAATCCAGAGTAAAGACCACAGTCTCAGCTTGCCTTGCAACTGGAAAGGAAATATGACAAGACCAGGACAAGGGACATGGGCTCGGAGCAGCAGCCAAAAGCAAGCTGGTTCCACCTGAATGTGAAACAGAGGCTGGACACAGCCAGAACAGCAAACCTCTGCAGAAATATAACTGTTATCTAAGTCATTGATATCTTGATATTTGTGGCTGAACCTAAAAATAAGTTTAATGACTTGAGAAAAAAAAAAAGCATCCCAGGAGGGGAAAGTATGAAGGATAAGTGCCCCAGAATTAGGACCACACTCCAAATATTCAGGGACCAGTGAAGAAGCTAGGATGCCTGAGACCTTAAAGACAAACTTTCTAACTCATTATAAGGTTTAACAAACTAAATTATACATACAAAAATGCATATAATCATGTATAACTTAAGAAGTAAGGTGAACATCTGTTTAATCGCTACCAATGACCCAATATGGAAAGCAGCCAGGACCTTGGTTTCCTCTGTGTGGTGCACACTCCAGAGCAGCAATGTCTGATTTTAATAATCATTCCCTCAATTTGTAGGATATAGTATCACCTATGCATTTTCCCCTACTCTCTTTTGTGCATGTACCAGTTCCACTCAATGAATGTTATTATTTAATACAAACATGTAATGAAACCAAAAAAGATGTTGCCCCCTGTATGTATTTCCCTTGGTGTTAATGGCTACTTATTCCCCCATAAAGTCCCCATTTGCTCCACATTCTTAATGTTTAAATTGTCAGAATATTAGAAAAACTGTCCTTCAGAGTGCCAAAAATAAATCTGGGTTAGAGGGGCATATAGGAACTTTCTATATATTCTGCTCAGTGTTGGTATGAATCAAAATACTTTTAAAAACCAAAGTCTGTTTTTAAAAAATCATTTGTATTTTTTTACTTGCAATCAGTAAACCAAAATACAATTACAATAGTGGCAAAGAGAATAAAATGTCCAGAAGTACATATAACAAAGTAAGTACAAATGCACACTGTGAAACTATAAAATACTGTTGAAATAAATAAAAAAAAATCTAAAATTACTGGAAAACCACACTATGTTCGTAATCTGGAAGATATCTTATTGTTAAGATGGCAACATTTCCAAAACTGATTTACAAATTCAAGAAAATCTTTCCTAGAATTCCAGTTGGCTTTTTCTAATCATCTGTAAGTTGCTTCTATCCATCATAGGGAATTGCAAGGACCCCAGAATTAACCAAAACAATCACAACACATACACAGACACATACCAACAAAGAACAGGTTTGTAGGCTTACACTTTCCAATTTCAAAACTTATGACAAAGGAATAGTAATCAAAGCAGTGTGGTACTGCAATATGGACAACAGACCAAGGGAGAATTTGTAATAGATAAATCCATGTGTCTATAGATGACAGTTTTTTTTTTTTTTTTTGAGACAGGGTCTTGCTTTGTAGTTCAGGCTGGACCGGAGACCACTACGTAGGCCAGGCAAGCCTCGAACTCAGCAATCCTCCTGTCTCTGCCTCCCGAGTGCTGGGATTACAGGTGTGAGCTACCACGCCCTGCACTGTGGTATGCGGTATTGATTGCTGGTGGGCGTGAGTCTCTACGCCCAGCATTGTATGTGGTTTCTGGAGATCGAACTCAGGACCTTGCGCTTGCGAGGCAGGCGCCGGAACCACTGAGCTAACCCTCCGGCCCCGACAGATTTTTTAAAAATAGGAGTACCAAGACCATTCAACAGGGAAAGAATTGTCTTCAATAACTGATACTGAACAGTAACATGCAAAAGTGAAAGTGGACCCTTGTCATATTAAAAAAAACTCAGAATGGACCAAAACTCTAAATGAATTACACTGTAAAAGTTTTGGACAGAATAGGGTAAAAGTTCATGGCCTTGGATTTAGCAATAGATTCTTTACTGTGAAATCAAAAGCATGAGCAACACAGGGAAAGAAACTGGAGATTCAAAATTTAAAATATTTGCCCTTAGCGACAGTATTGAAGGTAAAAAGACAAACTATAATCTGGTAGAAAATACTGACAAATCATACATCTTAGTAAAGACTTCGAAGAACTCATAAGACACAGAAATAAAAATTTTTGACTACCCAATCAAAATGGAAGACTCAAAAAGTATTGCTGAAAAGAAAATACGCAAATGAGCAAGCACACATAAAGAGTTAGCTTCCATTGATTAGAGAAATATAAACCAAACCAGCTATCAGATAGCATTTCTAACCCAGTAGGAAAATAACAAATTTTGCGCACACTAGCTTTTTCCCCTTTTTTGGTGCAGGAGTTAACTCAGGATGGAACCCAAGGGCATCTACACTGAGCTATATCCCCAGTCTTTCATTTTTTATTGAGACAGTCTTGCTAAATTGGGTAGGCTGGCCTAGAACTTGTGACAGTCCTGCCTAAACCTCTAAAGTAGCTGGAATTACAGGTATGTGTAAATGTGCTGAGCTTGTTGAGGATTTGAAGAAACTGGAATCCTGATACTGGTGGTAATTTAAAATGCTAGTGGTAACTTTAAATGGCATAGCCGCTCTGCAAATTCCTCAACATTGAACTGAAGATACCATGATCCAGCAATTCAACTCTAAGTATATACCTAAAGGAAATAAAAACATAGATCCACAAAACACACGTATACAATCAATGTTTTTAACAGGCAAAATATGAGGATACCCCAGATGTCTATTAACTAGTGGATAAAGCATGATCCATCCATACCATGTTATTAGTCATGGAAGGATGCAAAAAATGAATACATACTGTAACAGGGATGAACTTTGAAACACTAGGCCACTGATGGTGAACTATGGCATGTGTACTGTACTGGCTGTTTGTTATCACTGAAAGCTCTACAAGGTTTGCCATCATTGCCCTAGGCCAAAGGAGAGCATATCACAAAGCCCACACTTCACATGATTCAATATACAAAAATGTTCAGAACAGCCATATTGACATAGACAGATTAGTAGTTACCTAATGCTGGGGTGCACTGAGATGGCTGGGGGATATGGAATGACTGCTGCTGGGTACAGGATTTCTTTTCTAGGACATTAAGTTATACTTGCACTTCAAATAGCATGAGGGCATGCTTTCCAGAGACATCAGGTTAACTGAACCTTGTTCTAATTCTGAAGTACTGAGAACGATTTGGGTCAGGTTGCTGGCCTCAGGAGACTAAACATACACTATATTTACAGCCACAGTTATATTGTATAATTAAAAGTGGTGTGACTGGCCCAAATGAGGTGGCCAACACATAAAGACCACATGCAGAATTTCCTTAGCCTTACATGTACAGTTTGCTGGGTCTAGAAGGTATCACCATGTGGTCAGGTGCACTGCAAGATCCACTTGGACAGTAATTATTTTCTCCATTATGTGCTGCCCCAACTGTCCTCCATTAACAACTCTTGCTCTCCTACTAGGCTATTGCAGGCTACAAAGCTAATGTGCTGATTTCCTCCCACCTCCCTAATACCTACTACTTCTACCACTTACCCTAAACATTACCTCCTACTTTTGTCTCCTGGTGATGCCTGCTACTTAGGTTATTAAATTTTCATAATCAACACAAGTCAAATAAAAAGTTATCCATCATTTCTTCATTCACAAATATTTATTGAGCATCTACTGTGCACCACACATCATGTAGGCTCTGGAATGCAAGATACCACTCCTGCTCACATGGAGCTTACAATCTAGAAGAGACAACAGTTATCCAATACATATAATTGCCACAGGGTGTAGTAAGTGCCATATAGAATATAGAGTAGGAAACACTTACTTTTGAAAATAGAACAATTAGGAGCATGGGGTATGGCTCAGTATAGAGCTTATGGTTGATTGTGAACCCCTGGGTTCTGTACTCAGCACACAAAACAAGATACAATGGTCAGGAAAGGCCTGAGGTGGTTAAAAACTGATTTGAAGTCTCACTACCTACTTAGTTCGATGAGTTTAACCAAGTTCAGGTTCACTTACCCTCTCAATCTGTTTGTACATTTATAAAATGGGGATAAGCATACCAAACTCTAAAATGAATATTCATTACTATTAAGGATCAGAAAAACTCTCCAATGCCATCTGTTTTACAAGCCCACCATGATCTCTCCTTCAGAAGCAGACTTTTGTGTGTGTGTGTGTGTGTGTGTGTGTGTGTGTGTGAGACAGGGTCTCGCTTTGTAGTTCAGCCTGGCTGAGCTCGCTACATAGCCCAGGCAAGCCTCAAACTTAGCAATCCTCCCGTCTCTGCCTCCCGAGTGCTGCGATTACAGGTGTGAGCCACCACGCCCGGCACTACGGTATGTGCTACTGATTGCTGGTGGGTGTGAGTCTCATGCCCAGCATTGTATGTGGTCACTGGGGATGGAACTCAGGACCCTGCGCTTGCGAGGCAGGCACGGGAACCACTGAGCTAACCCTCCGGCCCCAATCAGAAGCAGACTTTTGAGAAGCAGTCCATCAGAGAAAAAGGGCAACAACTATCACCTCTTGAAAAATATAAATTGTAATAGAAACCCAATTAGGGAGTTGCAGGTAATGGTAGGACCTAAGGTGACAAGTAACTCGCAAAGGCAAAGCAGTGAACAGGAAAAAAAAAAAAAAAAGTGAGATGTAATTAAGATGGCTTATAACACAGTGAGTGAATGGGTGACCGAGTCACCAAGATATGCACAGCAGAGGTGAATGAAGGTGAAAATCAATGACAGAGGAGTTGTACTCCCTTAAGACTTCAGGATACCAGTGATAAGACTTACAGAAGCTTCCTGATACCCCTGCTTTAACTCATTTACCCTAAATTACTTCTATCACACTGCCTCTTTTCTTTGTAAATAGCACCATCTTCCAAGTTGTAACAAGTCAGACAGATAACAGCCCTGGATTGGAAGATGGACATAGCCCTACTACTTTTGTTCAGTCACTGAATCTGTTTTTGTTTTTGTTTTGGGGGGGTGGATAGGATCTCCTTATATAGAGCAGGTTGGCCTCAAACTCTGCACAAACTTACCTCAGTCTTCTACATTCCTCTGAATGGGCTCTGGCATCCACCTTTCCTAATAATTACTATGGTTATGGTCTGAAACTCATTCTTCTGGTTGTGTCTAGAATTTCATATCAGTCTACTGAACCCTAAAGCTAGTTAATATCACTTGAGTTGTCTAAGGGCTTCAGAGGTAGGTCTGGGTCGGATTCCCAAGCCCACTGAGTCATTCACTGTGGTTGGAAAATCTGGCATACTTATCCTTCATTTGTAAAGTGGAGGTACTACTTTTCTTTGAAAGGCTGCTTAAAGGAGAAAAACATCTTCATAAAGTTCTTAGTAGAATGCCTGTTACTTAGTATTCCCGATTTTTTAAAAATGCACTGTAAGCTCTTTGAAGTCTGAGACTACACCTTGTGTAACCATGTTAACCCATATACTTACAAATACATTAATACTGTAGTTTACCAATGTTTCTGTTTGCAAACAATCAAGCTTGCAAATAAGTATTTGGTAATATTTTGCTTCTATTTGCAAACCTCACATCAGGTGACAAATACAACCTCAACCATGTTCTCCAAAATCATAAAACAAATTGTGTTTAAACTGAGGTACCCTTAATATTGTGGAATAGTCTCATAACACTCAAAGAGGAATATTTTATTTTATAACACGTTTTTACTTAAGAGTTAAACTTCAAGAACATAGAATAAATTAAGCTTTAAAAGCCATTCAGAAACAAAAAGCAAACTGGGAAGTAATGAATTACTATACCAATAAAAAAACTGCTACTTCTGAAACATCTGAATGTAGAAAATTTTCTTTCCCCACAGTGTTCTTAGAACACTAAAAGTGAAGGATCTGACTGTTCCATAAAGTATGCAAAGTGAAAGAGGCAACACTGGGTCCTGTCTGAACTTCAACCTTATCAATTTTCTAGTTTGGGATGAACTGCCTTTGCCTCAGCAGATCCTACAGGCTTTACAGAGCTCAGAAAAGCCAAAAGGGACCCTTTTAGAAAAAGACAGCTGGCTACTAAGGGCTGGCCCTAGGCACAAATGGTAAAAAAGAATAAAAATTAAAACCCCGAAGTGTAATTTAACAAGAAGTATTTATTTCACAGTGCAAGTAAAGTCAGCTGGCTATCCATATGTGGATCCTTCTGGAACATGTCAGTAAATACAGTCAACCCTGCATGGCCAGGAATTCTGCATCTGTACATTTGACCAAATACAGACTGAAAATATACAGGAAAAAAAAATGCATCTGTACTGAGCATGTACATTTTTTTGTCATTATTCCCTAAATATACTATAACAACTATTTACAAACATTTACACTGTATTAGATATTATAAATAATCCAGAAGTACGCTGGGGATTTGGCTCAGTCGTTCCAACATCTGCCTAGCAAGCTCAAGGCCCCAAATTAGATCCCCAGTACCACACACCACAATGCTGGGCATGGTAGCTCACGCCTGTAATCCCAGTATTTGGGAGGCAGAGGAAGGAGGATTGCTGTGAGTTCAAGGCTAGTGTGGGCTACATAGTGAGCTCAGGGCCAGCCTGAACTACAAAGCAAGACCCTGTCTCAAAAACAAAAACAAAAACCCAGAAATGATTTAAAGTACATGGGAGGATTGTGTAGTTATAGTGCAAACACTATCTCACTTTGTAAGAGACTTGAGCACCTGTAAATTTTGATATCGAGCCAGTCCTAAAACTAATCCCCTACAGGTAATGAGGGATAACGATATATTTAAATTTGAAAATGCCTAGGAAGATGCTTGCTATTCAGCCTAGTTTATCAGTATCATAAGGGCAGAAGACAGTGCAGTTGCCTACATAAAGGTAAATGTTACATGTTCTTGAAAAATATGTCTAAACAACCCTTTCTCTACCATCTAGTGGGGCATAAATGACCATAATTATGTGGAAACCATTATGAATCAGGAACCATGGGGCCAGGGATTTAACTCAGTGGTACCAGACCTGCCCCCAAGAGCAAGGTCCTTAGTTCAATCCCTAGTACCAAAACAAATACCCAAAATGAACTACAAATATCCATACCCTTGACCCAGAAAAGGTATCTTTAGGAATTCATCCTAAGGAAAATAACTTATGTAGTCATTTTAACATTGTTAGACTAAATTTAAAATGTTCAATGGGAAATATGTACGAATCATGGCACAACTATACAATGGAATATTATGTAATTAGTAATGGCTGACACAGTTTTTAACATGGAGTAATGCCTAAAGGCCCAGAAGAAAAACAACACACAAATTATGTTGACACTGAAAAAGTCTTTTTTTTTTTTTTTTGAGACAGGATCTCGCTTTGTAGTTTAGGCTGGCCCTGAGCTCACTATGTAGCCCACGCAAGCCTCGAACTCAGCAATCCTCCTGACTCTGCCTCCCGAGTGCTGGGATTACAGGCATGAGACACCACGTCCAGCATTGTACGTGCTTACTGGGGATCGAACTCAGGACCTTGCGCTTGCGAGGCAGGCGCCAGAACCACTGAGCTAACCCTCTGGCCCTGAATAAGTCTTTTAAGAAATATGCACAAGTAGCAGTTTGGCAAAAAAATATCAAGTGATGTACTTTTCACTTAAAGACAAAAATTATTTTTCTTCATAGTTTTCTGTAATACCTAAAATTTCCACAATGACCATGTCCTACTGACAGAGAAAACAAAAACATAGTCAACCAGGCAAGTATTAAAGAAGGGGTAAATAGTTTTATGTAGCTGCATTTGTTTTTTTGTAGGAATTATAGTGTGGTACCTAAACAAAGAAACAGGGATATAAACCACTCATTTATTTGGTAGGGCCAAATTCTTAAAAAGCAGAGAAATTATTAAATTCTTTTCTACGATTTACCAATGCAGGAAATATAGCAGAAAAGATGCTGTGTCCAGTGGAGCCATCAATTTTCATCAAATGACAATTTCAAGGATCTGAAATTTTAGTGGACCAGTGCAACTAAAGTCAACATCACAATCGAGTGATTGTGATAAATAGGGTACTGAAAAGAGCTGGGATTCAACTTACAATACTCCAAAGAAATGGAGACAAAGCTGCAGGAAATAATTTTTTTTCCTTAACTAATTGAAGACTAAAGAGAAATGCCTCAGAACTATATCAGTGTTTTGTAAAAACTAAATTTACTAAAAAGTACAAATATAACTAACCCTTTATTTAGCGGAAGAAAAAGACGTGGGTTAATAAATTGAGTAGCCAGGACTGAGGGTTTAGCAAAATAAAAATAATTTCTTCTCCACACTTCACTTATAATTCAGTATCTTACCTTTCTTTTAATTCTTTAAGAGTATCCTTTAAGGGGGGCCAGAGATTTAGCTCAGTGGTTCCGGCACCTGCCTAGCAAGTGCAAGGTCCTGAGTTCGATCCCTGGTAACCACATACAATACTAGGCATGGTGACTCACACCTACCAGCAATCAGTACCACATATCACAATGCCAGGCATGGGGGCTCACACTGGTAATCCCAGCATTTGGGAGGCAAAAGCAGGAGGATTGCTGAGTTTGAGGCTTGCCTAGGCTACAGAGTGAGCTCAGGGCCAGCCTGAACTACAGAGCAAGACCCTGTCTCAAAAAAAAAAAAAAAAGACTATCCTAGAGGTCCTAAGGGAAACTTGTTTCACACCAAGAGTTATGAATCAACTTAATTGCACTTTGTGCTATTCTTTACCTACACTTTGTATTTTTTATTCTACCTTACCTGGAATACGTCATCAGATACCTACCATATAACCTGGATTCACATCAGCTGTTTCATTTGATCTTTAAAATTCTCCCAGGGTGAATGTCAAGTACTTATAATTTCTCAGCAGAAATGAAAATTAAATCCTGAAATTGTTCATACATGGGTGAGAAAGCTAGTGAGTATAATAAGCAGACCTCAAAAATGAAGGTACAATCAGCACCAATTACACGGCCAGTAATTACCAAAGAAAAGCCCTTCATAGTTCTAAATGAATGAAGATAAAAATAAAGACTAAGTGACTATAAAAGTAACAACTGGTTTCTTGCTGGTTGATATTTAAGAAACAGCTAGGATTCTGTACTTGGGTAAGCATATACCTGTGCTAGTAAAATACGCTGTTAAAAAGCTAGAATCTTTGTACAAACAATTGTAGTAAACATATTATGCAAAGGATGCTTGCTTAAAAACCACAATGGTGCCAAAGGGCCAAGGCATGAAGAAAAAGTACTCATCTTCAAAGACACCTACAAAAGTTAAACTTCAACTTTAAGATTAAAAACTTAAAAATTTAAGCATTAGTCGCCTGAGATAAAAGAAATGTTTATATGTAACTTAAATGTACAGCACCAAAAACGAGTTCTAAAACTTTTCACATAAAATAGTGACAACATATCACAACTACAAAAGCAGAGGTTATCAGTTATAAGTAAATAATTTCTATTAATGTTCTCATTTACCATATAAAACTTTGTTGATTAAATTGAGGAAGGCTCTGAGAATTCAAAGTATAACAAAATGTTAGGAAATATGCTTTATTAACAAATGATACCGCACAAATAAGGTTACTTTTTCTATCTGATTATGGAGTTAACAAACTACATGTATACTTAGAGCAGCAACATAAAATTCCAGTAGAGAGAAATTTTATGACTCTACAAGACTCTAACCTGGACTCAAATCTACTAACTAAGAAGTTAAAACTGCTGACTCTGCTTCAACTACTGTTCAAGAGTCACAGTGGGTTTTGTGTTCCCACATCTTTAATATGTGGTACTCCCAAAGGGACACTACACTCAATAGGGGGATTCTGGAGCCAAAGGAATGTGGAAACCATACATTAAATCAGCACAAAAAGAGTATACAAGTGCCATGAACTTGGAGATAAAAACAACTAAGCAAGGACAAGAAGTCAGCTCCCCAAAGTTGCACCTATTTTGACATAATGTGTCTGTTAAAACTGCAAGTACAGAGTCTTCATGTGGGCATGCCTACCACAGAGATCAATTTGATTAGCCATGAAAAGAGTAATTTTGTTTAAAAATGGATACAGCTTAGGGAGAGATATCTAAACATCAAGAAAGTACTAAATCCTTGAGAACTTAAAATGACTTTAGGAAGCCAAATGAAGCAAATTACAACACCTGGCTGAAAATGGCTTCCTACAAGTAAAACTGTTTTTTGAACAATTTAAAATAAAATACACCAGGAAAGTAGTTTTGAAATTGCACTCAGTACAGCCACTAAATGTAGTGTTTCAGCAAAGGATGGAGTGAGACACAAACTGGGTAGGCTTTAGGTTCCTTTTCAACCCCTCCTCACTTCAACTGTTTCTCATTTTGTGGTTTCAGAGAAGATTTTCTTTTTTAAAAGGTAAGTAAAACCTGATACTGACTCTCACGTCTTGCTATTGTCTTTTCCCTAGATCTGAAAATCAATGCTGAGACAGAAAATACATTGGTGGGCAACAGGATCTGAGACATAAAATATAATTTTTATGTCACTGCCTCTAAAATGTGAAAAGTTCCAACAAATATTTATTATCCTATAAAATAAATGAGCAAATTAAGTTCTCAGGAAGTAAATTTTGTTATTACTATATCTCATAAATCTGTTCTGCTGCTGCCTTCAAACTATTGATATTTCTGGATATCAAGAAGAAAAATCTAACAAACTTTGCAACTGCCCTTACCTCAAAGGCTAGAAACAATTTCTTGCATAAGAAGGCAAGCCTCAAATTTATAGAAAACTCTAGAATGAGAACATACAGTTACCAAAAAATATGTCAGGGCAGAATTTGCAGAGTTCTTAAAACATCAATAATAAAGAGCAACCAAAGCCCAGAACTTCACTCCACATTCATTAGCAAACAGTCTCAACTTATAAATAACAACGAAGGGAAATGTACAACACAGAAGCCATTTTTCTTTGACGGGATCATGAAGAAAAGTGAACTGCAAATGGAACCCAAGCTCTGACTTCTTATCAAAACTTCTTTAGTTCAATAAAATAGAACAAATCTCTGTGGAAAGGATTCATTCAGCAAACAGGACTTCTTTCCATATATCTTTTCCTTCACATTGAGTTACACAGAAGTAGCTGTCATTCTAGAATCAATGATTACATCTTTTTTTTAATTAGAAAAGTTCAAATATTTACATGATTTTATTGCTGTTTATTTTATAACAAAAATTTTAAAATGATGTGTAGACAGACTCCATCCAGTAACATGAAATTGAAATCCACTGCTCAAGACACTGTCTATGGCTGAAATGTTTCTGGTGCTCAGCATACAGCATGTATAAGAAGTCCTCACCTGTCAATTGGTTCTTGCTGCTGTCATCTATGTTCATCTCTCAGAAAGTAAAAGAATCCTTCTTATGTTTCAATAAATATCAAATTGCCAAAATTTAGCTTGCATGGATGAGAGATCCAAGAAAAAGCAGTTTTGATGAAACGATTTCCAGAATCAAGTGTGTCCTCCTTTAGTCCAATGAGATGATGTCAGGAACGCTCCTTCCACTGCTGGCTATGACCCCTGTCTCACTCCTGCTGCTGGATGAGCTAACATGGGTACTGCTCTCATGGGGGCTGGTGGTGGTGGAGACAGATGTACTGCTTGATGTTAAGGGTGAGGTGAGACTATCCAAAAACATAGGAGGACAGTACTGCTTGAAACAAACAATGATGCCGATGAGGAAGAGGCTACATTGATTTTAAATAGAGAGACTAGAAATTGTTAGATATGCACAAATGACAGCCATAAATTTAAATCCTCCAGAGATTTCAAATATCCAAAAACTTCTCATCTTTGGGTGGAAGATGACCTGAATTTTGCGATTTTACATTCTCTAGAGAATGAAGCATGATTTTTATTCTCCTAAAATGTGTGGCTATGTTTGTTGACTATATACAGAGGTAGAAGTAATGTCAACAATAAAATCATTTAATATGAAATACTGGCCCCACAACTATGACTTATTGTCTCAGAAATAATTACTCAGTATGTTTAAAATAGTTTAAATTACATTAAACAAAGATAGTAGCTACTTGTTTTTCATGGTATTACACAAAACTGCTAATTAAAAATTCAACAATTTCCCAAACTTTATCATCACACAGACCCTTTATGAATATTAAGAATGACCACCTGAGTGATAGCACTGGACTGCTTTGCACATATATACATAATAATAGAAGCAATTCAATTTTCTTTGTAAGGCCTGCTTGATATCCCTCTTCACATGTTACCACATGTTGATTCTCATACAAATACAAACCCGAGTATACTATCTGAATAATTACTAAGAGGAGTAAAGACAAGAACTAAATACATTTTACATGTCACCAGAGAATATTTTACATAAGAAACTGTAATGGCTACCAAACTAAGTGATGCCTAATACACTGCCTGAAATGTCCTAAGTTTGCAGTGAGACTATGAAAGATCATTAAATTTGTATCTGATTAGTAATATACATTTATATATCATTCTTGGAAAGAATAAATTATGAAAAGTAATTTAAAACAGCAGGCATAGATTTAACCTGCTTGTAAAAGGAAGAGCACCAACCAAAATTCAGGCTGCCTTTCAACTTTTGGTAGATAACTCTTGATTTCATAAATAAATCTATGTCACAGGCAAAAAGAATCAAGGTAGAATTGGGAGTGAAGAATACTTCTTAAAGAGCTTCTGAGAAGCTTTAACTTGTTCATAACAGTTAGGGATGTACAAAGATGGTTCTAGCTATCAGGAACATGTTAAAGATACTTAAACTATATTAAAAATTCTTATCTAAAATCAGATCAATTTCTAACTTGTTTGACAAATTTTACTAGAACTGAGGGGAAAAGCCCAGAAACTTACATTTGATTCTATCTTTCAAGTTGTTTTGACTACCTCACAGTAAAGAAAGTAAATACTCCTTTTAGGAAGAATGGGGTGTATGCAGTCTTATTATCAATGGACTCCATGCCTTGATTTCTGCTCATGTTGCAGTCATTTTACAGTTAAACAAGGATAACAGGGAATAAGCAGCAATATAGGGATCAAGTAGGAAAACCTAGTTTCTTTGGCAAGCAAATAAATCAACCCCCACAGGTGGTGGTAAATGTCTATAATACCAGTTACTGAGGAGGCTAAGGCAGGACAATGGCCAAAGTATAGCCAACCTGGACAACTTAGTAAGGCCCTCTCCCAAAACTTTTAAAGGGATGAGCACCTACTCAGTGTTAACAGACCTTGGGTTAGCTCCCTAAAAGGGGTGGGGGTGGGGGGAGAAAAACCTAACAGACAAAATCATAAAAAAGGACAGGAAAAGAAAAATCAACTTGCCACAAACACACAAAATAGTATGAAATAAAACCCTTAGATTCCAAGATTTTTTAAAAAAAACTGTTCACATAAAACTATTAATCTCTTTTTTGGTACCAGGGATTGAACTCAGGACTTTGCGCATGCCAGGCAGGAGCAGTGCCACTGAGCTATATCCTCAGCCCAAAATTGTTAATTTTTAAGCCTGCAAACTCACATGTAGGAAAATAGATCTTTGCTTTACAATTTGCAGATAAAAAGGTTAACTCAAGAGGACAAAAAATTTGACAATCTGTGTAAGAGGTGGGGCACAAATTTCCTGTGCTCTATGATCAGATCCAGTACAGAAACAACACTAGACTTGCAGTTAATCGATTCTGAGCCATCCTGGAAGACAGCAGCTTATGCTCTTCCTCTGTCCCTCCCATGCACCATAACTGCTCTCAAAGTTTCATTTGCTGTTTCACTGCTCCTTCCTCTGCTCCATCTCTCCTGTAAGCCCAACAGTGGAATCCTTGCCTAATGCATAGTTTTTAAGAAGAACTGTGACACCTTCAGTGTCTGAATCTGAATATTCTTCAAACAGTGGAGATAGAAGCTAATATGTCAAGTACGTTAATGAGCTTTGGCTGTTGATGTTTCTGTTTATACATTTTTATATATACAATAAAATTTTACCCTCCAACCACCAGACATTGCTTCTATGCATTTTAATCACTCAAAGACTTTTAAGAATTAGTAACTGATTATTCAATAAAATATAAAATTTAAGTATGAAAGACAAAAAATTATCATTTAAAAACCATTAACATTTTCCTCCAAATAAAATAGTGAAAAATTCATACAGTATGTACTTCCTATTTTCTTCTCATCAGAGTAAGAGTTGACTGTCCTGATTTTATGCAACTGGTCATTTTTAGTTAGTATGATATAACCAACAATAAAATACAAATTAGTTGCTTAAATTCAGGATACATACCTGGGGATCAACTGGAATAAGGGAAAGAAAATCCAAACCTAAAACAAAAATGTTTTGTTAATAGTTGTCTCATATTTTAGAGAATAGAATTATTTCCCCAAATCACGCTGTACTTATTATAAACCAAGAAACATTTGGATGCTTACCACTCTGCCATAGGGAAGTTCTAAAACATGACCAGTGTCATTTAATCTGTATAAAAACTCAAACTCAAAATAAAACTCAAACATGAACATATTCCCAGAAAAAACTGGAATAATCACCTCCCAGAACTTAAAGGCAGCAGTCCAAAACTTTCCAGAGAACCAAGACTAGTCAAATATTATCATTTAACAGAATAAGTTTTTGTTTTGTTTTGTTTTGAGTACCAGGGATTGAACTCAGGCCCTTGTGCATCCAAGGTTGGTGCGGTACCACTTGAGCTAAATCCCCAGCCCCTCATTTAACAGAATAAGAAGCAATAAAAATGATGAGATAATGATCTTCGGACCATTAAAAACAAACATACTTATTCTCGTAAGACATTTTATATTTATTTTTCAGAAATACACCACACTGAAATTCATCTAAAAATATCACTTCTTAAACAAGTATCTATTTGACTTAAAACAATCACTTAGTAATTGCTACTAACTAGCAAGTTAATGAAGGCTTACTGGGTTCTCAGCTAATGCAGTTTTCTAAAGAACTGGGATTCTCCAATTATGTTTTAGAAATAAAATATAAAAGTGTTAGTTATATTAATCAATAGTAAAAAACCTTCAAGTCTGTCTAAAAAGTACAGCAATAAACTTCAAAGTCAGTTCCTCTAGACCCTCCTATGTGATGAAATCCTTTTCAATTAATTTAAAAGATTTTTTTAAAAAATCACATACTAAGTATGGGTTATCAAGATAAGCTAGTGCGTCTATTTAATTCTGTAAATTTTTGCATGCTGGAATTTGGCATCATGTCAATTGCAGCAACAAGATGGAATGAAATTCTGATATTATACTCAAAATAGTGAATATTAATGGGAATATTTAATAAACATTGTGAATAATCTGGTTTTTTTTTTTTTGGAGACAGGCAAACTGACCACACTATGTAGTCCAGGCAACCCTTGAATTCAGCAATCCTCCATCCTCCCTCTCCCAAATGCTGGGATTACAGGTGTGAGCCACCAATGCCTAGCACTGTGGTATGCAGTACTGACTGCTAATAGGCATGAGTCACCATGCCCAGTATTGTGGTATGTGATTACCAGGGATCAAACTCAGAACCCTGCACTTGTTAGGCAGGTGGTGGAACTACTGAGCTAAATCTCTAGCTCCCATTATGAATAATCTTAACCCAACCAAATAAAATATACTTACTGCTTTATAATCTCTAAATACATTTTAAATGCTTATCAAGTTATACAAACTTTAGCACCAATCATATAAATCAATTTCTAAAGTATCTTAAAAAACTGTTATTATATGTTTACTTCACATATCTGTCACTAGCTGTTTGATACAGCACTGGAGCCAACAACAGATAAAGGAAACTACAATGCATTTTTTCAGTAGCTTCCCCAATAAAAAGCAAGCAGTGCACTTTGCGTCATGTTAAGGATAACATTCATTAAATCTTATCCCTACTTCTCTTGGGATTCAAAATATATCTAACTCTTACATAACTTCTGAAAATTTTAGGTAGCTAATACTTCTATTACTAAGTCACAAAATTATTAGAATGTTAATTAGATTTTATTAATTTCTGCTTTCCTTCAAATGGTGTAACATTTTCATTTTTATACTATAGTCTACTTTTAAATACATTATGTATTTTCATCACATTTAATATTTTTAATCCATTTTAATAACTGAAATGTTTTATAAAGCTAAAGTATTGACATCTCTGATGGAATGTTATGTATAAATCACTTTAAAACATTGATTTTTCTAAAGGCTCTATTAAACTGTTTCCATTAATTTCAGTTTAATACACATTATTCAATTTTAAAAACCACAGGTTTGATACACTATTCAAATTGTTTATGAGGCTGTATTACTTAAAAATACCCACTGATGTCCAAAGACTCTACTATTCTAATTGTTTCAACATCCACCTCATCAGATATATTATAATTCTCTGTGATGGTTTTATGTGTGCCAGCAAAGAGTCTACTTTGAAAAGATTTAAGAGATTTATTTGATCTATATATTTTCATAACATTCATAAATAACTAAAATACGGTGACTTACACAATGACATAATACACATTTTTCTAAGTTTGGTTGAAACCAGATTGTCATGCAAACATTACACATGTGGTAAAAGTCCATTGAAGTTTCAATGTGCATATTTCTCAAGCCACTCTGTCTCAAACAGTGCATTCTGTTATAATATTTTAGATATTATTCCTTCTAATAAAAAAACTAAACTATCATCAGAATCTTACATTTTATATTTTAACTAGATAAAAACTCATGAAATATTTCAAAGTGATACCAACAGTCATAAATTTTATGGATTTTAAGTTTAGCAAAATGCTATTTCCTAGTTTTACTTTAAGTTTCAACTGTCACACTCATATTGATATACTTGGTACCTAAGAACTCTGTCATTAAAAAACAGCCAACTTGGGCCAGGGATTTAGCTCAGTGGTTTTGGCGTCTGCCTGGCAAGCGCAAGGTCCCAAGTTTGTTCACCAGTACCACATATCACAATGCTGGGTGTGATAGCTCACACCTGTAATCCCAGCACTTGGGAGGCAGAAGCAGGAGGACTGCCAAGAGTTCAAGGCTAGCTTGGGCTACACAGTGAGCTCAGGGCCAGCCTGAACTACAAAGCAAGACCCTGTCTCAAAAAAAAAAAAAAAAAAAAGAGCCAATTATTTTCAAGTAAAAAGTCACCAGTGTTAAAAGCTCTAAGAGTATACTCAAAATATCTGTTTCAACACTGATGAAATTGTAATTTTTAAATTTTAAATACTGCATTAAGTAAAACTGACTCATTCAGATTTTCCTTCACTGATCACGGTGTTGCTTACTTGATCCGTAACTTCACAAAACATGATTGCTACATGGTTAAATATGTAAAGGTTTAGCACTTTCAAATTTTAATGATACAACTTTTTAGCACCATTCGCACCTGACAATATGGCACTAGCAATAATAAGGCAGTCATATTTTTTTTTCTTGAAATAATCAAGCTGTTTTCCAATCCATAAATACAAATTATGTTTTATTTTGCATTCACTGTTGCACAGTATCAGGAGATGTTCCAAGCTGGAGTTCATTATTAATAGCATTTCTTCTTTGTTCTCCTGCAGATTCAGAAGATTCATGTTTATGATGTTTAAAAGGAATGTTAAGAAATGTATTAAAACATCTCTCCATTCTTGGTATTCTATTTAATTATAAATTATTAAATTTATCAGTATCAAACGGTACAGAACAATTATATGCAAAAATAAAGCAAAGTAAATTATAAAACAGTACATTAACAAAACTCAAGTAGAAACCAAACTATTTAGATGTAATAACTATGATATACTATAATTCATTTTTCAACAAACTAGTAGTTCTTCTGAACGATTTATCAACTCATAAGCACATTTTTCAGTATTTTAATGACTAATTGGTTTATATTGAGTAAATACAAGTCATAGACATCAGTCTTTCCTCAGTATCAGCTTGAAATTCATTTTAGTAAGCAAATCCTTCAAATATATTTAATTGCATTTTTCCAGAATCTGTACATTCTTAAATAGACTTAAAACTTTCACTTTATGAAAGTAAACACTGAAATAATATAAGCTCTCTCAAGTTACAAGCAATTTACCTAGACTAACATAATTTGAAAGCTAACAGGGCAACAGACTTTTCAAATTTGTGTCTATGCAATTGCTGAGTTGCCAGGGTCACTTTAACAAATACAAACATTGAATATCCAAGTCTTACAGAAACATTACTTTCAAATGCTTACTTATAACTCACACTAATATGATTTACAGACACTCTTCAAGTTAGCCACGTTTAAAGTAACACTTAGGAATTAACATCATTAGATCCTTATTTTGGATCATGAATCCTCACCTGCACCTTAGCATTATTATCAGCCCCTATATACAATGGCTACTTTATAATGTGTATAATGCTGGTTTTGAAAGAACTTTAATAATACTAATTCCCAAATTATATATGGAGTAAAGCATAATAAATAACAACAAAAAAAATTTTTTTTGAGACAAGGTCTCACTTTGTAGTTCAGGCTGGCCTTGAGCTCACTATATAGCCCAGGCAAACCTCAAATTCACAGCAGTCCTCCCACATCTGCCTCCCAAGTGCTGGGATTACAGGCATGAGCCACCATACCAGGCACTGTGGTGTAAGGTATTGATTGTTGGTGGGCATGAGTCGCCACTCCTAGGATTTGAGGTATGTGGTTACCAGAGATCAAATTTGGGACCTTGCGTTTCCAAGGCAGGTGCCAGAATCAATGAGCTAAATCCACAGCCCTAGCCCCACTCTTTTGCACCAAATTTTATTCATATTATATGAAAAAATTTCACATGCCGGAATTATACTGGGCTACGTAACAGAGCTATCAACTGTTTCAATAACATAAATTTTACTCAATGAAGTATGAATTTTGCTTAAAATACTTAACTAAGGAGAAGAAAAATTAGCCATAGGTGAAAATCAACTTGATAAATCAAGAAAATAATAAAAGGAAGGAAATGCACTCCTGTAATACAGCCTTCAAAGAAGTCATCAAGGTAAGACAGACATATTCTAACTTGCTTAAATTTCACTGGTCCAAATGTATATAAAAAGCCAAGATGTATCTCAGCGACACTGCACCTGCCTAGCAAGTGGAAGGTCCAGTTTGATCCCTGTTACCAAAACAAAAACAAATCAAAACACCAAAACAAACACAAGAACAATGGATACACAGAAAGGAACAGGGAAGGGAGAAAGTTTAAATTTTATAAAATGGGCATAGCTGCTTAAGTTCCGATACTAAAATTATTCTAACGTTGAATTTTTTAAATGTTGAGTTATTTTTAACTATATAAAAGTTTTCCAAAATATTAAGTTCTTCTTTACAGAAACACAGGGTAGATCCTACTTTTTTAGGGGGAAATACTCACAGGGTATAGCTGGTAGGCAAAATCAGCCCCAAACTACATCTGTATGCTTTTAAAGTACTGATGGACTATTAAAGAATGTCATACCAGGAAGAGTGTGAGAAAATATGCTCCCTAACCTATAAAACTTCTAAGATAAATAAACCAAGAAAATCTGAGTACAAATTTTCTATATGGCAAAACACATTATATATAACTATTATTCTCCATTACTTCCTATAATCTGAAACTTACATTTAGTCAAAATAACTGGGTATATTTACTACTGCAAGATGTCTTCAAATTTCTTTAGTGTTTCTATTCGAAATTTCAAAGTTTATTTGTTTCATTAATATTAAAAATACATCATAAAAGAAAATAGAAACTTTCCATGTACCTGGCAAATCTGATGACAGGCTTGATATTGGCGTGTGGTGGAATGGCACTGAGTAGTCTGTTAATGAAGGCGGAATAGCAGCAGGATCAACCGAAGTCACACTGGGCACCCTTACAGAAGATGGCTGATACATGAGAACCCTATTTTAAACAGAATGGGAAATTACAAATAATCTACCTTAGTTTACAGGAGAGGAGCTAAACCACTGGATATTTTTAGATGTATGTTCAGTAAATCTCAGCATGACAACATGGTAGCTCTACTTTAACAGTCATTTTAACATGACTGTGGTTCTCAATGGCAGCTATGATATAACAGCAAGTTAGCATTAAAATACAATATACAGGGCCGGAAATTTAGCTCAGTGGTTCCGGCGCCTGCCTTGCAAGCGCAGGGTCCTGAGTTCAATCCCGGTAACCACATACAACAATGCTGGGTGTGGTGACTCATGCCCACCAGCAATCAACCAGCAATCAGCACCACATACCACAGTGCTGGGCGTGGTGGCTCATGCCTGTAATCCTAGCACTTGGGAGGCAGAGGCAGGAGAACTGCTGAGTTTGAGGCTTGCCTGGGCTACACAGTGAGCTCAGGGCCAGCCTGAACTACAATAAAAGGAAGACCCTGTCTCAAAAACAAAACAAACAAACAAAAAAACCAATATACAGCACTGGAATAACATACAATACTTTTATCTGTAGACAGAAATATAATTTGCCTATTTTTTATTAATGTATATATCATATGCCATATATATTACATGTCTTTTATATTTCTACAACTTTACCATAGCACAAAAGTAAACTGGTAGAATGCTATTAGCGAATACTGGTATTCTAAATGATTTTTACAATCAGAATTACATGGAATTCATAGTCGGCTCAGACTAACAGTCTGAAAATGAGCTGATGATTTTTATTCACATACATAAGTACAGTGTGTCCTCCCACTTTATGGCCATAAAAGCAGAAAAGATCAAATATTAGTAACTTATCTATAAAGAAATGTACAATTAAAATAGGAGATTCTTAAGATTTTATTTACATCAGAATACCTTATAAGTGACAACAGCTCAACTAGAATTTCTGCAAATCTAATTTAAATTGTAATACTTATTTAAAATTTGGTAATGGTTAAGTATAGCTGGTCAACAAGGATGCCAGTAGGGTACAATCAGAAATCAGGAAGGGCAGGGGATTTATCATCCACCTGGCAACTACAAGGTCCTGAGTTCAATTCCCAGTAATCACATACCACAATGCTGGGTGTAGTGACTCATACCTGTAATCCCAGCAGTGGTACTGCATTTATCTTGCAATGCACAAGGGCCTAAATTCAATCCCAAGTACCACCAAAAACAAAATAAGAAAGAAATAAAATTGTCTCAAATGTAACTATTAAAGACTTAAAATGTATACTGCAAGCATATAGTGGGAGTTTAATTCTTTTCATATAAATTGTCTAGAACAGGCAATTTAGAAATAAAAAAGATCAGTGGTTGCCTATATACTGGGAGCGCAAGGGTAACAAATTTCAAATGAACATAATTTTTAAAGGACATGATAGAAATATTCTACAAATGAATTGTGATGGTAACTATACAACTCTACATAAAAGAGCTATTAGAGAATAGTAAACAAATGGACTGAGAAACCAGCCACAGGACTAATACATCCAAATTTGAAGGTATTCATGGGTTTCTAAAAAACACTCCATGATGTGTTCTCTAATCTCTGATAAGCAACTGTTTTTAAATATTCAGACCTGTCTTTTCCCATAGGTCAGAATGGCTTCTGTGTCAGGCTATGTGTACAATATATCTATTTGACCAAAATTTGTACTGAAAAATGAAAAGAATCAATTTTCATTGGGTAACTATCAGGTGCCCGACAGAGGATAGGTTTCTTCATCATCTTATTGAAACCTGACAGTAATCCTATGAAGTAGGCATGTTTACCTTACTTAGTAGAAGATAAGAAAGGCAGCTCATGCAAGTTAAGGATCTGACCAAAATCAGAGCAAGTAAACCAGTGCCAGGATTATAATCTGCCCTTAGAAGACTCCTTATTCCTTATTTCATCAAATATGGCTTCCACATGTTGGCTTGAGATGCTGAATTTCTTCACATAGGTTCAAGAAACTAACAAAAGGTTATCAAATATGAAATAAATACCTGTTTCTCACTTTGCAGAGATGTGAATATTTTTTTACCAATTTTACTATCCTATGATGTGCTTAATTAGAATATTTCAACTGAATAGAAGCATATTAAAATTGCCTCCCATCCAGCTTCTCAGGTAGACATTAAAAAAATCTAGCCCCAAAACAAGTAGTTTTAAGTGTAATGAGCAATAATGAACTATAAATTAACACACCCTTTAGTTGGGCTGCTTTGTGTTTCTGACATAAAGATGCATTTCCTTTTGGCAGGAGGGTCTTCCTCTTCATCAGAAGAGCTTTCTATTGTTAGGTCAATAACATCCACTTTCTTCTTGCTTGCCTCACTGGCTACAGTAACTGAACAAGGCTTACTGAGTACACTTGAACCTGGATGTAAAGAAACAAAAAAGAAAACAAATGTCAAAAAACGCTAGCCGTTGACAGTCTTAATTATATACTGTATCTACACAAGCCACATGCTCAGTTCCATGGACACAAGCCAGCTAATTCCAGATGCTCATAAAATGACTGCTTACTTAGGAAGACAGCAGGCAAGGCATGAGCATTATTTCTTGACAAGAGATCAAAAACCTCCTTCAGATAACATACTTTTAGTTCTCTCAAATGCTGTTGCTGGATTTGTACAGAACCTTCTGTGGTTCAAGTTGTCTTGCTAGGTTAATAGCCATTCTACAAACCTCTGGTGTAAGGGAACTGGTCTCAGGCCATGGGAAAAAAGTATGTGGTTTCACTCACTCCACACTCTCCCAGGCTTGTATTTCAGTTAAACCAAATCAGATAATTCTATTCTATCAAACCTGCTTATACTGAAGGCTCATCGTAACTCAGAACTTGATAGAACATATTCACCTTCGTAAATTATTATTCATTTAGTTATTTTCATGAATTATATTCTAATCAAGTTCTTTAATCAGTTAAATTTCAAATATTAACTCACATTTTCATAAAAACTACTATTCTTCACCTATATTGTTGAAAAAACACTATTGATAAACAGAAAAGGAATAGTAAATAATCAATTATTTTCCCTTTTCTCCAAGATTAAGAAAAACTTAAGTCACTGTAGTCTTGGGTTAAGTACTAAACCTAGAAGTATAATAGTGGCACATATTCACTACACTGTGAGAATTTTCAAACACAGTAAAAAATTTCAGAACCAGTTAAGAAGGCTCAAAAAAAAAAGAGACCGAGTTTATGGATTTCAATTTACATAAGTTTATCTCTGGGCCTTCCAGTACCCTCACTCCTTGGGGAATTGGAAGGATGAGACCATACTCCAAGTAACAAAGGGCAGGGTAAAATTCCTTCACACACACACACATACACACACACACACACACACGCACGCACGCACGCACACATGCACGCACACATGAAAGTAATAATCTTACTAAATCTTAACTGTCCAATGTATTTCTACCTGCTTCCTCATTTAAACACACCTCCACGAGAGATTCTGCCCAGATATCCTCAAAATAATTTTCAAAAGCCCATATAAATATCATTTTGGACTTTATATGAAATAACATTTATTAAAACTATTTTAGGTTGACGTTTCATTTACTCTGTACATGAAAAACACTATGAAAAGGTTAATATAATGATATAAATGAGCATAGTTCTTAGCAAAAAACATTATAGATGATCAAAAGATGTTAGAAAACTGAACTCCAAAAATAGTTCTAGGGCCAGAGATTTAACTCTGGTTCTGGCACCTGCCTAGTGAGCGCAAAGTCCCTGGTTTGATCCTGGTAACCACATACAAGAATACCGGGCATACTGACTCATGCCCACCAGCCCTCAGTACCACAGACCACAATGCTGGGCGTGGTGGCTCACACCTCTAATCCCAGCACTCAGTAGGCAGAGGCAGGAGGATTGCTGAGTTCAAAGCATGGCTGGGCTACATAGTAAACTCAGGGCCAGCCTAAACTATAAAGTGATACCCTGTCTCAAAAAAAAAAGTTTTAATAGCCAAGATTAATAGTAAAGATAATATTCCACAAGTCTCAGTGCTTTGTTTACTCCTGCCATTCTGCACATACTTTCTATTTTTGTGCAAGGTTGGCTGGATACTTTCATAGCTTCTTTCTTCGGTCTCATTGGACACCAAGATCCATCTTCTTGGAATTTGATCTCATCCACATCAGAACAGTCATTAAGAATTTCCATAAAAAGCCTGTAAGACAATTAATAAGTATAATACATACATGTTATACATGTCATCAATGGCTTTCTTCAAAAATGAAGAAAGTAATATAACTTGGAAGACAAAAGTAAAGCTAACTCGGGCTGGAGGGTTAGCTCAGTGGTTCCGGCGCCTGCCTCGCAAGCGCAAGGACCTGAGTTCGATCCCCGGTTACCACATATAATGCTGGGCGTGGTAGCTCACGCCTGTAATCCCAGCACTCGGGAGGCAGAGACAGGAGGATTGCTGAGTTCGCGGCGGCTTGCCTGGGCACCATAGTGAGCTCAGGGCCAGCCTGAACTACAAAGTGAGACCCTGTCTCCAAAAAGCAAAAAAAAAAAAAAAAAAAAAAAGTAAAGCTAACTCATTTTTGTTGATATTTTAATACTTCACATTTTTATAATGCACTCTTTCTCCATGGAGAAATGGATGGACAGGCTCGTTTACTTACCGTGGTGCTAAAGATCAAACCCAGGCCCTTCTACATGCTATGCAAGTGCCCTATTGCTAAGTTAGCTCCCTTAGCTAGGTTTTAGGCCTATAACAGATAATACAAAAATTAAGAAATTAAGAAATTACTGAGTGATATTTACACTATCAGTGACTACAACAATTTAAACCTGTAGTTTCCTAGTAAGACTGGCAGTCAAACATATTCCTCCCACCTTGAACCATGACACAACTGTCCATTATGTAGGATGAATCATCAATGGTTAAGTATTTAGTATCAGAGGACGGAATTCAAATCAGAGCTACCAAGCAGACAAGGCTTAATATTAAGAAGGAACATAAGAAAATAATAAAAAAACAAGTCTTAATAAATATAACTCTAAGCATACAAAATACTTTCTATGACATAAATGAAATTATATTTAAAATCAGCATAAAAACCTGGAAATTCACTCTATAAACAACCCATGAGATAAAGTTTAAAAAAAAATCAAAGTATTTTGAGTAAATTAAAATACAATAAAATTTGAGAACCTAAAAAAGGACCTGAAGGAAAATTTTCAGCCTATCTCATTAAAAGGAACTCAGATCAATGTGCTGTATAAATATAGTGAAAGGGCAAAAGGGTAAGAACAGAACATAAATAAAATATGGAAAAACAGAAAAATCATTAAAACCAAAAATTTCTGGCTCTTTGCACAAAAATTTCTGCACTTTGTCAAAAAGATTGACAACTTTTGTAAAATTGACACTGTTAATCAGACTTAATTAGGTTCAGTCAAAAAGAAAGAAAAACTAGAAGAGCTTTACTAAACCTACTAGGTTTGTAGTTAAAAACTTATACCAGCACTAAGGAGACAGAAGAAGGAGGACTGCTATGAGTTTGAGGCTCACCTGGGCTACACAGTGAACTCAGGCTGAACTATATAGCAAGACCTTGTCCCCAAAAAATAAAAACAAACAATAACAACAACAAAAAACCTTTACCACAAAGAAAACTCCAGGCTCAAATGTCTTCACTAGGAAATTCTATCAATATTTTAAAAGAAGTACCCAGTTCACCATATAAAACCAGCATTACATGATTCTGGAGCTAAAATCATAACAAAAAAAATATACAATACCACCCATAAACTTTTCAAAACAACAACAATAAAAAGGATAAAAAAATCAGGCCAAGTAGAGTTTATCTCAGAATTCAATGCAACTTTAATATTGAAAAGTCACCCAACATAACATGATTCATCATATCAACAGACTGGTCAGCCTAGGGAAATGGAACAAATAAAAAGGAATCCAGATTAAAAAGAAAAAAGGAGCTGGGCATGGAGGCTCACGCCTGTAATCCCAGCACTTGGGAGGCCGAGACAGGAGGATTGCTGAGTTCGAGGCTTGCTTGGGCTACATAGTGAGCTCAGGGCCAGCCTGAACTACAAAGCGAAACCCTGTCTCAAAAAAAAGAAAAAAGTGAAACTATCTTTATTCAAAGCTTACTAAGAACTGTTAAGTCTCCATTTAGGACAGATACGAGGATTACAAAATATGAGGATAATATTAAAAATTAGCTATATTTTTATGTACTAGAAACAATCAGAAGTTGCTTTAAAAATAATGAACACGAACATTCATAGGAATTAGTGTGATAAAAATGCACGAGGTATACTGAAAACCACAAAACACTACTGAGAAGTAAAGGAATATACCATGTTAACGGGTCAGAAGACTCAATTTTTTTTTTTCTTTTTGAGACAGGGTCTCGCTTTGTAGTTCAGGCTGGCCCTGAGCTCACTATGTAGTCCAGGCAAGCCTTGAACTCAGCAATCCTCCTGTCTCTGCCTCCCGAGTGCTGGGATTACAGGCCTGAGCCACCACGCCCGGCACTGTGGTATGTGGTGCATGAGTCTCCACGCCCAGCATTGTATGTGGTTACCGGGGATCGAACTCATGACCTTGCTCTTGCGAGGCAGGAGCCGGAACCACTGAGCTAATCCTCCATCCCAGAAGACTCAATATTACTGGGTTACCACAAAATGATCCATAGTGATGGCAATATAAAAATTCTAGTGAGCCGGGCGTGGCGGCTCAACGCCTGTAATCCCAGCACTCGCCTGTAATCCCAGCACTCGGGAGGCAGAGACAGGCAGAATGCTGAGTTCAAGGTTTGCCTGGACTACATAGTGAGCTCAGGGCCAGCCTGAACTACAAAGCGAGACCCTGCCTCAAAAAAAAAAAAAAATTCTAGTGAGTTTATGTTTTGACAAGCTGACTCTGTAGTATGTATTAAACAGTCATAATAACTATTATGTGTGAGGGACAAAATCTGAAGATTCATACTACTTAACTTTGAGAATATCAATATAAATAATAAATACATCAATATATAAGAGTCCAGAGATAGAGCCACATATAAGGTAAACTGATATTTTAAAAAGGAACAAAGATGGGCCAGAGATTTAGCTCAATGGTTCCAGTGCCTGCCTAGCAAGTGCAAAGTCCCTAATTCGATCCCCAGTAACCACATACAACAATATTGGGTGTGGTAACTCATGCCCACCAACAATCAGTACCACATACCACAATGCCAGATGCGGTGGCTCACACGTGTAATCCCTACATTTGGGAGGCAGAGGCAGGAGGATTGCTGAGTTCAAGACTTGCCTGGGCTACATAGTGAGCTCAGGGTCAGCCTGAACTACAAAGTGAGACCCTGGCTCAAAAAAAAAAAAAAAAAAAAAGTGCAAAGATAATAAAATTAGGGGCAAAAAAATCTTTTCAACAAATGATGGAACTATTGGGCCGGAGGATTAGCTCAGTGGTTCCGGTGCCTGCCTCACAAGTGCAAGGTCCTGAGTTCGATCCCCAGAAACCACATACAATGCTGGGCGTGGAGACTCAGCCCACCAGCAATCAATACCACATACCACAGTGCTGGGCGTGGTGGTTCACGCCTGTAATCCCAGCACTCGGGAGGCAGAGACAGGAGGATTGCTGAGTTTGAGGCTTGCCTGGGCTACATAATGAGCTCAGAGCCAGCCTGAACTACAAAGCGAGACCCTGTCTCAAAAAAAATAAATGGAACTATCACATGATCATAAGTTAAAATACAACAAACCTTCATCTCTGTCTTATACACAAAAACAAATTTTACTTTGCAGTTCTACATGGAGAAGTACTTTCAGGGAAAAAATGTTTCAATGTTACACCAAAACAACTGATAAAAGAAAAAGCTGGTAAAAGGACTTCATCCAAAGAAAAACACTTTTTTTTTTTTTTTTTTGAGACAGGATCTCGCTTTGTAGTTCAGGCTGGCCCTGAGCTCACTATGGAGCCCAGGCAAGCCTCGAACTCAGCAATCCTCCTGTCTCTGCCTCCCGAGTGCTGGGATTTCAAGTGTGAGCCACCACGCCCAGCACTGTGGTATGTGGTGCTGACTGCTGGTGGGCGTGAGTCACCACACCCAGCATTGTATATGGTTACCGGGATCCAACTCAGGACCTTGTGCTTGCAAGGCAGGCACTGCAATCACTGAGCTAAATCTCTGGCCAAGAAAAACAGTTTTTATCTGAGAGACAATATTATCAAATGAAAAGTTAAAATGGCAGAAAACATTTGTAAACAAATATGTATCCAGAGCAGAGAAAGAACTAGTCAAACTTAATAGTATGAAAACAATTACAAAGTCATTTTAAAGAAAACATTCAGATGGAGAATAAATAATATGCTTAATGTAATTAGTAACGAGAAATGCAAATTAATATCCCAGTGGCTATTTGGATTTTATATACTATAATAGAATATATTTTAGGCCGTGGTGAAGGAAGACACAGCCAATAGGAATTAGAAAGGAAACAGAGGGCCGGAGATTTAGCTCAGTGGTTCCAGCACCTGCCTCGCAAGCACAATGGTCCTGAGTTCGATCCGGTAACCACATAAAATGCTGGGCATGGTGACTCACGCCCACCAGCAATCAATACCACATACCACAGCGCGGGGCATGGTGGCTCACGCCTGTAATCCCAGCACTCGGGAGGCAAAGACAGGAGGATTGCTGAGTTCAAGGCTTGCCTGGGCTACATAGTGAGCTCAGGGCCAGCCTGAACTACAAACCCTGCTCAAAAAAAAAAAAGGAAACAGAATATATTAAGAGATATACTAGTTGGGTGTGGTTGTGCACACTGCAATCCCAGCATTCTGAGAGGTTGACTCAAGTGGTGCCAAATCTAAGACTAGCCTGAGCAACTAAGTGAGACTATGTCTCAAAATTAAAAATGGGTGGGTACATAGCCTAGTACAAAGACCTTAGGCCAAAACACCTTTGACATTCATAAAACCATAGGTTGGATCCCTAACACAAGAAAGAAGAGGAAGTAGAGAGAATATACTTACCCATCTAATATTAGACTTTCGTAGGCAGCTTTTTTGTCACACACAGGACAAATCCAGGTGGGCTTCTTCTCATTCATTTGCAGATAAAGGGCAGCATCAAAACACTGCAGATGTGTACATGTCACTGCACGGCATGGGATTGTTAGCCTCATTTTCCCTAACTATAGGACAAAAACACAATATAGAAACTACTTCAAAACGGAGAACAAAGCCTCACAGGGAACAGAAATAATCCTAACAGTCTGAACAAGCCATTGAAAAAGATGATCAAAATTAAAAAAGAATCCAAATCAGAATTTATTTCCACTGAGAATACTTTTTAAAGTTCATTTGACTGCTCTATGATGTTAACCTTTGCAAAGGAGTAAAAGATACATATACAGTACAATGAAAACAAGACTACTTCTCAGCTGGTGCCCACATGCCCTACTTAAAGAACCACTATTATGCATCTCTTACATGTCCTCATAGATGTTCTGTGTATTCATCAGGTGTGTATTTAAGAAAGTATTTTCTCACAAAATGTACATTTTGTACATAACTGCAGAGTTCTACTGACATCAAGATATGTACAGTATCCTAGTTAGATCAGATTTTCCTATATAATCTTTAAAATGTCCTCATGTATTTCCTTCACAATAAATATATCTATTTAAAATTAGCTCTGTTATTTTGGGCAAAAATTCATTTCTTCCCCTAGATTCTAAACTCCAAAAGGACAGGGTTATGTACAACTGTTCATCACTGTACTACTACTGTCCTAGCACAACTGAACTCATGCTATATGATTAATATTAATGCACCAGACAATAAAATGCATGAGGACTGAAAGAGAGGCCAAAAGTATTAAGAAAAGAAAGGAGGTAGTATTAAGAAAAGGAAGGAGGGGCCGGAGGGTTAGCTCAGTGGTTTCATCGCCTGCCTTACAAGTGCAAGGACCTGAGTTCAATCCCAGGTAACCACATATAATGCTGGGCGTGGAGACACGCCCACCAACAATCAACACCGCATACCACAATGCCGGACCTGGTGGCTCACGCCTGTAATCCCAACACTCGGGAGGCAGAGACAGGAGGATTGCTGAGTTTGCGGCGGCTTGCCTGGGCACCATAGTGAGCTCAGGGCCAGCCTGAACTACAATGCGAGACCCTATCTCAAAAAGCAAAAAAAAAAAAAAAAAAAAGAAAAGAAAAGGAAGGAGGTACTAGTTTAGAAAACTTCCTGATAGAATTACAACATTCTTATTTAGCTAGATGACAGAAATTTCAGGATGTTAATATTTTGGTTGATCTGTAGTTTATATGCGTTAAAAAGAACCTCTGCACATTATACAACTTAAAAGGAATCTATTTTGCTAGATCAGCATAGCAGTAAGTCTTACATAACTTATACCTCTGTGTAAAGCATGTTTAGTACTTTCCATTTAATTCTAGAATACTTTTACATTTAAATTTAATGTACTATAAAAATATATTTGTAAACATAAAATAATTCCTTCTCTAGGGTACTGGGGAGTAAACCTAGTAAATTCTTTCACACTGAGCTACCTACCTAGTATCATCTCCTATTTAAATATTTTTTATTTTGACATAGTCTTGCTAAATTCCTCAGGCAGGGCTCTAACTCGAAATCCTTCTGCCTCAGCCTCCCAGAGTGCTGGGATTGCAAATGTAAACAAGCACATCCAGGCAGCAGTTAGTAAATAAGAAGCCTGAGGAACAAAGAAGCTGGGAAGAAAAAAATATATAAAATTTTTTTGAAAAATAAGCTAAGCAATCTAACAGTACAAAATCAGAAAACAGCACAGGTTGTGAAATGAGTCATGCACTTCACGTTCATCATTGTGCTACACTGCCTTTATAGCATGCTAGAATCTTTTCTAGGACTTCCTATAATCCTCATTAACAACCTTATAAGACCTAAAGGAGCTTGCATTTCTATTTGCATTTAGAGATGCAGATGTAGGGCCAGTGATTTAGCTCATTGGTTCTGGAGCCTGCCTAGCAAGTGCGAGTGCATGGTCCTGAGTTTGATCCCGGTATCACAAACCACAATGCTAGGCATGGTGACTCATGCTCACCTCCAATCAGTACCACGTACCACAATGCTAGGCATGGTGGCTCACACCTATAATCCCACCACACAGAAGCAGTAGGATTGCTCAGTTCGAGGCTTGCCTGGGCAACATAGTGAGCTCAGGGCCAGCCTGAACTACAAAATGAGACCCTGGCTCAAAAAAAAAAAGAAAGAGAGAGAGAGACAGAGAGGCAAATGCAGAAACTACAAGCTCAAATAATTTGAGAAATAGCTGGTGGAGTTCCAACAGAAATCCAAACGTTTCTTGCTGTCCTTACATGTCCCTAGCTATATAACAATTTACATGGTACTGGCTCTTGTGTTAGTTATGCTTTTCTCATTCTGTCAAAAATTTTTGTTCTATTAAGAAAGGATGCTAGCAGGGCATGGTGGCTCACGCCTGTAATCCCAGCACTCGGGAGGCAGAGGCAGGAGGACTGCTGAGTTCGAGGCTTGCCTGGGCTACATAGTGAGCTCAGAGCCAGCCTGAACTACAAAAGTGAGACCCTGTTTCAAAAAAAAAAAAAAAGGATGCTGACTGAACACCTATTTTGCATTCAAAGAAAAGACTACAATTTTTATAATCCTCTCAAATCAACTCTAAAATAAAACTATCTTTGGATTCCTAAAAGGCATCCCTTTACTACTACCTATTGCGAAAGGTGCTCAATACATGCAGCCCCCAACTGGAAGTTGAATAAAGATCATGTGGTGTCATGCTCCGGCAGAAAATGTATCCTCATTTTGACCATGTCTTGAGACTTTTTGAGAAGTAAGATTAAGAGTAGTGGATAGTGGATCGATTATTTATGTGGAAGAAATTTCAAAGCAGCCCAGTGTTTAAACTGTGGCTTGACCATCACAGGCTGCTTCTGGCCAGATCTATAGTGAAACTCTGTAACAAAAAGCAAATATGAGGGCAGGAGATTTAACTCAGTGGTTCCAATATCTGCCTGTCAAGCACAAGGTTCTGAGTTCAATCTCTGGTACTACACACTACAATGCTGGGCATGATGGCTCACTCCTAAAATCCCATCACTTGGGAGGCAGAGGCAGGAGGACTGCTAAGAGTTCAAGGCCAGCCTGGATTACATAGTGAGTTCAGGGTCAGCCTGACTACAAAGCTAGATCCTGTCTCAAAAAACTAAAAACAACAACAACAGAAAATAAAAAGTAAGTATGAAATGCCGTTGCATGAGAAAGGAAAGATGTAAAGATGGGGCACAAAAATAAATGGTTGCTAAAAAGATTACATCTCTACATTAGGAAAGATGGCTTGAGGGTATCTCAGGAATCAATAAGACCCCACCTGCCCTTGAAAGGTTTAAAATGTTTTGATTTGAAAACAGAGCCACTATGCCACCTGCTCAAGAAGGGCTACACATGGTACTGATTCCCTAGGATTCATTCCACTGTACTCAGCCATCATAACACTCACAGGCACCAGATCCCACTGACATCCATGTGGTGTTAATTCTATAGTCATGCAGAATACAAGTTATGAGCTCATGGAGGCTTCAGATTTGAACAGAAGACTTAGAGCTCATGCAGAATGCCTGGTAAAGCAGTGGGTATGTGAAACTGTGAGAGTGAAACAAAAGGGCAGTGGAAACCTCAGAACTTAGAAGATGGTAGGAATGTGGAACATCTACTGAGGATGGCCACATGCGATGAACAAAGCCAGCCTAAGGAGAGGCTATAAGGGCTGTAACCAGCAATGCTATAGGTACAGGGTTACCTAAGTCTTTCTGAGCTAACTCTGTTTCATAACTTGCTCCACACTGGACATTAAGCTACAGCTATAGGTTAATGTTTGCACTACTGGGTTTCAGTCTTTATCTGTCTGTTCCTCCTTTTAGAAATGGGAACATTTTACTCTATACCACTGTATATTAGAAGTATTCACCTTTCATTTTGATTTTTGGCAGAGGCTCACAGGTAAAGAGTTTGCATTGACCCTCACAGGACACTCTGAACTTAAAACTTTTCAGTAATACAGGAATTATTAAGATTTTGGTGACTCTTAGAGATAGACTAGATCCACTTTGTATGAGTAGGATGTAAATCTTTTAGAAGCTATGGTTGCTATATTGTGGATTACATCTAAAATGATCCCCTGATGGAAGGGGTAAGTCACTGGGAGTATATCCTGAAAGGGGATATTCTCATCTTCCCTCACTTTTTCTCCTGGCTGCCATATTAAACACCTTTTCCTCTTCCATACCCCTCTGCCATCCTGTTTCTGTCTAGGAGTCAGTCAACTATGGAATGTTATCCAAAATATATTTTTCCTCCTTCAAGTTGTGAATGCCAAGTATTTTGTCCCAGAGACAAGAAAAGAATACAGGTATCTTTTTAAAAGAAATTTGTAATCATATAGATGAGGTTTTTTTGCAATAGCATTATCAGTGTCTGCAAACAACCCAAATCATCACACACTAGGTTGAAGAAGCTGATTCAACAATGTGCCTATAGTGAGTGACTAAGACAGATCTACATATACTGAAGACACACTGTTAATTAAAACAGAGCAAACCACAGTACACATAGTACAGTTTTTCCATTAAACATATGTAAAATTAAAAGGTTAAATCTAGCTGGGTGTGGTGGCTAACACCTGTAATCCCAACACTTGGGAAGCAGAGCCAGGAAGACTGCTGAGTTCGAGGGTAGCCTGGGCTACATAGTGAGCTCAGGGCCAGCCTGAACTACAAAGCAAGACCCTGTCTTGAAAAAAAAGTTAAATCTAAAAGATATAGTAATACTAATTCTGCGTAACTTTGGTACCTTAAATTCTTACTTTTTAATTGTCACTATTCTATTCATATAATTTATAATTAAGTAAATGTTAAACATCTATTACTTCTTTTAAAAAATAACGCTCTCAGGGCCGGGAATTTAACTCAGTGGTTCCAGTGTCTGCCTGGCAAGCCAAGGTCCTGAGTTTGATCCCCGGTAACCACATACTACAATGTCAGGTGTGGTGGCTCACGCATGTAATCCCAGCACTGAGGAGGCAGAGGCGGGAAGACCGCTGTGAGTTTGAAGCTGGCCTGGGCTACATAGTGAGTTTGGGACCAACCTGAACTACAAAGTGAGATCCTAGGAGGAAGGAAGGAAGGAGGGAGGGAAGGAGGGATGGAGCAATGAAGAGAGGAAGGAAGGCAGACAGGAAGGGGAGGGGAGGGGAGGGAAGGGAAAGAGAGAGAGAGAGAGAGAGAGAGAGAAAAAAATGCTCTCAGACCATTATTTTCTTTAACCTACCAGTTCTTGAATATTTGGCTTCAGAACCTTTCTATATCCTGTTATGACTCAGTATCTCCTAAGGCTTCATGAGCTTTCTGAAGGTGGCCAAATCTAGGGCAGTGGTGGCAAACCTATGGCATACATGTTAATTTGTCTTTTAACACAAAAGATGTTAATGTATGAATTGATTTTTCTAAACTAAAACTTCAATATTTGTATTTAATCTCAGGTTTAGCACTTTGCAATAAATAAGTGGGTTTTTTGGGTTGCAATTTCCACACTTGTTTCTAAAAAGCTTGCCCATCAACACAGACAAAGGGTGTGTCATACTAAATTAGTCAACTGAATGGTTTAACATAGTTCTGGGAGTGGATAATGGGAAGCCCTATCTCACCCTGATTGTGGGTGACACATCTGTTAGTGTTGTAGCCTGGATGGGACAAAAGAGAAAGGAAATACTGCTGCTGCTACTTCCTGACTGCTCTGCCATGGACTCTTTATCCTCTGCCATGCTCCTTTTCCTGACTATGGACTAAAACCTTAGCACTGTGAGCTAAAATAAACCTGCCCTCCTTTTCACTTGTGGGGGTAAGTTACTTTATCCTAGGAACAAGAAAGACATACCTTCAAAAATTAAAAATGCTAGTCACTACATATGTGCACGGATGTCAGTATTTAGTATTGACAATTTTAAAAATACTAAAAACAAGAGTACATAAGTAAACACCCTATTAACCTCAAGAACAATGACACCATTATCTATTACATTAACTGTTAAACACCACTAAGAAAGTGATCCGGAAAGGGAAGGAAATTATGATGACTCGGGGCTGTAGTTCAGTGGTAGAAGATATTCTGTCTAGTCCTCAAAACACACAAAATTACGTGTATTATTCTTTTATTTGAGCTAGAGTCTTGCTTTGTATTCAGCTTGGAAGAGCTCACTACGTAGCCCAGGTAAGCCTCAAACTCACAGCAATCCTCCAGCCTCCTGAGTGCTGGGATTACAGGTATAAGCCACCATACCTGGCACTGTGGTATGTGGTTACCAGGGATCCAACTAAGGACTCTGCACTTACAAGCCAGATGTGGTACCACTCAGCTAAACCCCCAGCCCATATTAGTACTGTTATAAAAAGTTTTACTTAGTTACTTCTGAGTTTCAGAAACCCTCAGGTATCCTCAAGGACTATTTATATTTGTATGTGGTACTGAGGATGGAACTCAGGACCTCCGTACAGAGCTACCACACCCAGCCCAATTAATTATTTATTTTCATTGTAAGACAAGGTCTTGCTAAGATGCCCAGGCTGGCCTCAAATTTTTAATCCTCTTGCTTTCACCTCTCAGAGAGCTGAGAGTACAGATACATACAACCCCAGCCTCTTGGGTCCCATTTTGTAAGCCACTGTTTTTCTGTAAGTCATTGTTTTACCTTCTTCTATGCTATCTTCATCTTTCCTGTTGCTGCCTTAAAATTTCTACAGCATAACATTCAGAATTATAAAGGTGCTGATCTTTAATTTATTTTTGAGACAGGTTCTCACTTTGTAGTTCAGGCTGGCCCTGAGTTCACAATATAGCTCAGGGTGGCCTCGAACTCACAGCAATCCTCCTACCCCTTCCCTCCCGAGTGTTGGGGTTTCCGGCGTGAGCCACCACGTCCAGCACTGTGATGTGTGGTACTAACTGCTGGGATTATGGGCATGAATCACCATGCCTGGCATTGTGGTATGAACTGAGGACCTTGCCCTTTTGAGGCAGACACCAGAACGACTGAGCTAAATCCCTGGCCTGCTGACCCTTAATTTAATTCTATACTAGTTTCTTTAAGAGTTAATGAACATTCTTAATTGGAAAAGGCACTTGTTACTATCCAGCAAAGTCTGATCAATTTCCAAACACTGACTATATCATGTTATTTAACAAGAGTTGGAATGTGTTGAATTCTAAATTATATGACAATGCCTTTTTAATGTGTTTTTATGAATGAAATGTTGTCTAGCCAACAAAGTATTTTTTTAAATAAAATGTTATGCAAGGAATGCTTTAAGTTGATATTTGCATTACATAGACTAATTAGAAGGAATCCAAATTAAGGAAGTTTGTAAGTACATGACTTGTGGTTTTGAAGTATTTTTAGCAACTTAAAAAAATTTACATGTAAATACTGAGCTATACACCCCTTTTCCTTAATACGAGAGGAGGAAAATAAGGTAACCTGGATATACTCAAAATAACTCCTTCCTGCAGTATGCATAAAGCTTAGGAACAGAGAAACGTATAGGCCAGTGTAATTATAGAATATCCATTCTTTTCAGTATAATTTAGTATACTGACCCAAAGGGTAAAATTCATTCTTTATTCAAAAACCATCAGTTAAACTACAAGCAAAAGAGTTTTAAAAACAGACCTGTTGTCACTGTATGTGGACAAGGAAAACAATGGTTTAAAACTAATGATGAAAAATAAACCTTCAGAAAGATAACTGCAAATACCATGTTACAGAATATTAAAAGTTATACTCAGAACATTTTATATTTGAGCCCAATCAGGCAGCACAGTTATTGGAAAGAGAACTGGAGTAGTATCAGAAAGATGAGAATTTTAATTTTTTAAGTTAAAATTTTTAATGTTTGTTGTACTGTGTGATGTGGATTAGCCAATCTCTATCTGTCTTGGATTCTTCACAAATAAAATAAGGACAACGCCTCATATAGGCTGGCAAGAACAGTTAAATAAGCACATAGTATGAACTTCACAAATCATTTCCTTCTTTCTTTTCCGATGCAATTTCTTTGTCAAAAAAAAAAAATACTGTATATTCTCACAACGCTCCCCAAAGCCACATCATAATTTTTTTAATTCTATGATTTTTCTTATGTTGAAAAGACTCCCTTCCACACTAATTTTATGTTTTGTTTTTGTTTTCTGAGACTAGGTCTCACTATGTAGTTCCAGTGGGCCTTAAACTCGCAGTGATCCTCCGTCTCAGCCACCTAAATACTGAGATTATAGGCATATGCCACCATGCTTAGCATCCACACTAATTTTAAAAGCCTTCATCCACTCTTCCTGACCTCTACCTCTCTACATGTGGTTAAGTACAGTCTGCTTTTTCATGTGAGTAGATTTTATCTCTCAAAATTAACTTTCTGACAACTTCATAGCAAATCCTCAATATTTTCTCTTAAGGAATTCAATGCCAAAAACACAGGAGTCTCTCAGAGTAGCTTAACTGATTTCTTACCCGAGTCACTATGTAAAGAGATATAAAGCACAATACAAAGATATCCCAAATATCATAATTTATTAAATCAAGACCATCAGTTAGCATTTATCATAGCATTTTATGGCTATTTTTCTTTTCTTCTCTTTTTTACTGTAACAGCTTTTATTTAAGTGAAACTGGGGCCCTGTGCTGTACCACTGACCTGTGCCCCGGCCTAAACCCTAGTTTATCTTTAAAATGATGCTAATAAGTCTTCCAGTGTTTTAGGTCTGTAATTCCCAGACTCAAGTGACTCCTGCCTCAGCTTCCAGGTTAGCTGAGACAACAAGGATGTGCCAGTGCTAATCATTGTGAATTAGTACTACTGTCCTGTCTCCTTTATGGTTGTTATAAGGATCAAATCAGAATGAAACACTAAAAATAGCTGTAGCTCAGCTATTAAACAACCAAAGTCCTTACCCAGTGTTTAAGATTTGGTTCTCTGTATAAACTGTATTAGATTCTGCCAGGAAATAGAACATTCAAGAAGGTAACTGAAGAGTAACTGGTGAATTAACCTTGGATAGTAATAGTAAGGTGCTAGGGAGAAAAGCAGTTAACTGGAACTCAAAAAGAGCTGGAGAAGCTGTGATCAAAGGTCACAGTCACCACAGGGCAATAGGAAGGGAGCCAGGGAATTAATAATCCTACTCTGGCCCTCTCGTCCTCATCCTCTGCTTTCCCGATAGTACTTCCCACTGGCTGCCCCAGTGCCCAGGGCCAAAGGCCTTGCAGCCATTCACAGGCCAGTCTCCTGGGGCAGAGAGGGAAAAGGGCAGAGTGGCCAGTTTTCTCCATAGCTATTAAAACTGGTCTCAGGTATTTTGGCTTCATATGGGATCTAAGTATAGACTCCTGCAATTGGTTTGGTGCTAAAACCATCAGGATCTTCGCAGAGGCAACATGCTATCATATGTTTTTCTATATTATTAGTAAAGCGACAGGCTTTTAAAAACACTTTATCTCAGAAACACAACATCTCAGAAACTGCAGCTATGAGATTATAAGAAGCCAATGAATTTTGTTTCTAAGCCCCTGAATTTGCCATTCAGGTTCCCAAAATAGCAACAAGGGCTATAGCTATTTTTCAATACAACATATATTTGGATAAAAGAAAACTAGCTCTTAATACATGCTTATTATTAACTGTGAATTATTAGCACTAATTTTGACATACTATTCTTAGCCTAAAACTATCTTCCTTCTGTGATATGAAAGCCTCTAGGTTTCTTGTTTTGTCATTACCTGAGTAATACAAAGAAATATAATGCTTGATCATGAAGACTCCTAAATGAGGAAAAGAAAGTTCAGAATTCTATCAAAATGTATCATTGATTTTCATCCTTATTTTTATAGGGAAATTAGTCACTTATAAGAATAAATTTTCCCAGAACAGTGTGTAGCTTTACTCACAGGGCACGTCAAGGACACCCGAAGACTAGTTGTAGCAATTTCACTATCAGGATCTGCTGTAAGTTTTTCTTTAACTTGAAAAAAAGTGAAAAATGATAATTAAAATAATGGTTAAGTATCAGCAGAATTTTTTAAATGTATTTTCCTTGTAAATGTCCCAAACACTTTTAAGAAATACAAACTGTAAAATATTAATGTACTGAAAATACAATCATACTCCCAGTAACATATCAAGTTAAAGAATTATGAATGTACAAACTCTGTATTTTATATGTAACTGAATTTTAAGATTTTTCTTTAAAAATAGGACTGTGGTATAGAAGAGTTTAAAAAACAATAGGGTTTTAAGAGTTTGCTATCATGACCTTCAATGTTATCCTAAGTCATTTTTTACTGGTTTTATTAGGTTGTATTTGGTTTTTCAAGCTATTAAAAAAATGGGGGGAGGGGCTGGGTGGTGGCTCAGTGGTGCTACACCTGCCTTGAAAGTGCCAAGGTCGTGAATTCAGTGGGGGAATAGAACACTTTTTTTTCTGAGACAAGGTCTTGCTATTTAGTCCAGGCTGGCCTTGAACTTACTGTGTAGCCTAGGCTGGCCTCAACTTGAAGTGATCATCCTGCCTCAGCCTCCCAAGTGCTAGTATTACAAGTATGGATTATTATGCCCAGAAAACAAATATTAAATTTATAAACAGAAAAGAGAATATTTTTATATTTTCTCTGACAACTGAAAACTATACAGGCAATGTGTCTGTGATTATCTTCCACTAGGTAACGTGTACATGTTACTATATATAAAGGCCAATTTTTTGGCTCCCCCGCACCCTCATTAAAGCATCTCATATACTTGGTCTTACAAACAGTACTTACTTAGTGCTCTGGAATGATCAGGGTTTCTAATACCTTTCATTTTTAATCTCTGTAATAACATAGCTGATGTCAGTTGTCGTACAAGATATACAGACATGGAATAATTCTACAAAAAAAGATACTCTGTATTAAAGTCTAGAGATAATATTCTATTTCTATAAATATTTATCTAAAAAATTCTAGTTCTAAAAACATTCAAAACAACTTGTCCAGGAAGGTCAATGACTGGAAAGAAGGGGGAAAAAAATCAACTAGTCTACTTCAAAGAAAGCAATGTCACACTTATTCTAAAGGTATTTCTCAGTATTGTCATATTAAAACATTCACAGCTCTGGTATGAGAACCTGTAGATGTAAATGAGTTCTAGAATGCATGATAGATTTTGCAAAATAGGAAATATTCAAAGGGAATGTGGTTGGGGAACATAATGGGGAAAGAATATGAGTTGGAAAGACAAAGAAAAAGCATGTATATAAGGGGTAAGGGGTGGTGGGTGGGTAGGCATCTGGGTAAAAATGAGAATTAACTTCTGTCATATACTGGTACAAATTCCCCAATGTTGTGTGTGATTGTGAGTGTATATAAAAAGTACCAATAAAGAATTCAATTAATAAAAAAACATTCATAGGTATAATAAGTAACTTCATTCAGAAGTCTCTGTCTTTCTCTCTTGCAGTACTAAGGACTGAATCCAGGGGCCCTCACACTGACTTATATCCCCAGGCCTTTTTATTTGAGACAAGGTTTTAGTAACTCTCTAAATTGTCAATGCTGGGCTCAAACTTGCAATTTCCCAGATTGCTAGGATTACAGACATACAACACCCTGCAGAGCATCAAGCTACATTTCTAATTTAGCAAAGTTTGCTACCTTGGAGACCACCATGAGAAAATATTCTCTCATATATACCTGCAACAGATTCTTTCTCTTTTTAACTTAGATAATGAGGTACTCATATTTATATTTAGAAGTGGGTGCTACTACAGAAACATGGTTCAAACAGCAACAATATGCATTAACATTTTTTTAAGGTTCTAATTCTGTTGATACAGACCACTTGCTCAGTAACACTTGGTAAACTGATTCCCTCTCCTAAGGAAAGCTTCAGCAACTCTAGTGCCTAAATGGGCATTTTACTGGGAAATAGGCACCTACTATAGTGTAAAGCACATGAAGAATGATAAAAATCGGATGGGAAGGTGATTTGGCTGCAACATCTCTCACCCCATTGATCACCAGGGTTGATACAAATCAAATGACAAGGCCAAAAAATAACAGTAGCCTGTGCCTCTTTAATGTGGCAGAAAGGAACCATTTAAACTATTTATATAAGTATGAAAAGAAGAAGTATGATTTTTACCTAAATGCTAACATTCTATTTTATCATTTCACTATACATAATTCAATTGATTCTACAATAAACCAATACTTTCAATAGCTGACCAATCGTTATAAATACTTTCTAATGTTCTTTTAAATATCTACTCATATATTATGCAAATTTTAGATGTATTCATCATTTTAACACAAAACAAATATTCCCATTATATGGCAAAACTGCCAATTTTTTAATGTCTATAATCATACCTTAAAGTCTATTTAAGTAATTTTCAGCTCTGCGATTAGCTCTACAATTACAACTGGTAGTAAAACAAAAGCATCCTGCTGTTCATACATTCACTTTCCTCAATGTGAAAAAAAATATTTTATTTACATGGAATAGGTTCACTTGAATTAATGTTCAGAAATTAAATGAAAATTTTTCTATGTCATTTTGTTATATAAATAACTGAATATAAAATCCTTGTTGTATTAATATCTTATAATTGATATAAATCATTTAAGACTGAAAAATCACCAAAAAGCCAGATTCATGTTCCTCAAGGTATACAGGGAAAAATTCTAAGTGAGTATTTTCATATGAAATCCCCACTTATCTGAACTACTAGTTGTTTATATAAAGGCTAGAACAGATTGTTTCTAATACAACATAAGTATATTTAACTCTTTCCCCTAAAGACTGATGAAGTTGTTTCTTGTTCTTTCTCATATATACTTATCAACCAAGGCCTCTGGTTTAATGATACTACTTATACCACATTCCCCCACATGTATAGTCCTTAAACTATTACTTTAAGGAATATAAATATGCTTTGCTTTTCCAGAATAGAGAGAAAATACTCAGGACACCTCACAGCTGCAAATTTACAGATGTAAAAACCTCCTCGCTGCCATGCCTGATATAAAAATTACTACTTTTTAAAGAATATAATTAGAAAAGACTTAAGAACTCATATCTGACAAAAAAAAGAGAAAAATCAACTCTCAGTAGAGTACAGAATCTTACCTTTCCAATTTCTGATGCCCAAGAAATAGAAATCTGGTTTGGCACAGCTGAAGACAACCTAACTAAAGATGTAATATTCAAGGGACGTCCAGGGCGCTTCTGCTCAATCCCATTTTTTGGCGGTGGTGCATAGCCCTATAGCCAAAAGAAAGAAAAATTATCTCCTCTGTAGGGGATTAAACATTTTCTCTAACACAGAACAAGATCTTGCCTAATTTTGGTTGCACTGAGTTATTTTTATTCTATTATGGAAATTAGAGTCCAGAAAAAGAGAAAAAAAATCCATGTTCCACCAATAAAATGATATCCTGTCTTACTGTTACTATAGTTTTAGGGTAAAGGCCTTAGCTCCAAGGAGCCCAAGGCTCTAGGCTCTAAGAGTCCAACAGATTACATTAGTGATAGCAAACCTTTTGAAACAAGTGCCAAATTGCAACCCAAAAAGTGCCAACACTCCAGTTAAACCTAAATACTCAGATTTTAGTTTAGAAAAAAACTCCATACATTAACATCTTTTGTCTTAAAAGAAAAAAAGTACATGTGCCATAGGTTCACCACTACTAGACTAGGTTCTGCTAACTATCACAATATGCCAACCAAAAAGAATAATAGTAGCAAAGGTAGGAAAGGAAATTTAATCAATATAACTGTACTGGGAAGAAAAGGGAACCAGAAGCCTCAGTCCTGTCTTTGCAGGCAGAGTACTGACAAGAGTTTTAAATTTAATTAAGGAATAGGACAGTTCTAGAAGCACGTAGTTTCACGTACATAGTTTAATAGTCCTGATCAAACTGTGGTATGGTTGTTGATTATCTCAGGACTAGATCAGATCACTATCACTTGAGAAGACAATCTGGTTCTCTTTGTGGGATGATAACTCCTGTTTAGGATTAGGGGAGGGTTTTGGTTCTCCTCAGTGAGTAAATGATCTCTGAACCAAGGAATTATTCTCACTTAGGAGGCAGTCTTATTATGGTGTAACTTGTCTGTAATAAGGAACAGGCTCTACTGTTCTTGGAAAGTTTATGACTAAATCACCGAAGATTTCTCAGTTGTGCTGGGGGCACACAAGGGTGGGTAGGAACCTGAATAAGACACTGTACAAGCTGGCAGTTGAAGACTTTACTCTTCTATTGATGTCTTCCGCCTTAAAGAGGGAAGACTACCAGCCACGATGACCATTCCTTAAAGAATTAACATGACTGCCTATCGCAGAGTTGAACAGTAGTCTGACCCAAAGTTTAAGGAAATCAAGGCAACACAAAATGAAGGCAGAGATGCCAACACGGTATCTTTTTACCCCTCAGGTATCTACAAGCCTACATAAACAACTCTTTTAGCAAAAGGACCTTTTAGGTCCTTGTTACAATATTAGCTATGAATTTTCTTCCTTTTTACAGGAAAACAAGTTTTCTTGATAAAGCTGAATCTCTCTGCAATGACTCATCTTAGGAGGGCCCTTTCAAAATGCATTCATGTACTAGGGTGGGTAAGACAGAAAGCAAACTTTGAAAATTAAAACAAGGAATGCATTAATGAATTTCAAAGGCATTATTTAGATCTTGTGAGTGATAAAAATGTACTCTTTCCTCTAAATAGAATATAGCTTTAAGCAAGGGATTTAGCTCAGTGGTTCCAGTGCCTGCCTTGCAGAACAGTCTCAAAACCAGAACACAGCTTTAAAAACAGATCAGCCAATAAACAAAAACCTTCACTACTTCAGTTAATCTACCTTTCTTCTAAATAGGAAATACTCATTTTTTTATTCACAATATATCCCATTTTCATTTGCTGCAAGATTTTTTATGCTGATTTTCAAAACCATTATGTATTTTAGACAATTAAAACTTCTTAGCTGCAGTAACATCTACCTAAAAAGACATTTTACTGATTGTATTATGTCATAGATGTAACTTATTTATATACCACTAATTTAAAAACACTTAATACTGTAACTTAAGTTTAATTAAGGAGGGCTCCATGAATCATGCACATAGTTTAACAGTCTTGGTCCAACTGTGGTATGGTTGTTGATTGTCTCAGAACTAGATCAGATCACAATCACTGAGGAGGCAATTTGGTTCTCTTTGTGGGATGATAACTCCTCCTGCTTAGGGTTAAGGGAGGGTCTTGATCTTGTACGTTAATTCTATAACTTAAGTGTTAAAGTTATTTACTTTGTATATATTGCAAGGAAACAAAGCAAAATGAATTTCTGACACTTTTTTAGAACATATGCAATGTTTAGAATCACTTTTCACTTGGTTATCAGTCATCAAATGATAGTCTCTCATGTAAGCAAAAGCAAGAGAAATAAAACAATCTCCATATTTCAATACCACCTCTCAGATTTTAAGCTGCTGATCCCCTTAACTGCATGTGTAAATGTCCACACAATCTGGATCTTTCAAGAAACATACATAGAAAATTTCCAGACAAAAGCCAGGATTCACACACCTTTCTCAAACCGTCCTTAAATCATTTGCTGATTTAATGAAAACCATGTAGCTAATCAACCATGCCAGGGGAATAGCAGCGAAGCTGTACAAGTCCAGGGCTTGGGATTTAGCTCAGTGGTTCCAGCATCTGCCTGGCAAGCCAAGGTCCCGAGTTCGATTCCCAGTACCACATGCTACAATGCCGGGCATGAGGCAGAGGCAGGGAGTTTGAGGCTTGCCTGGGCTACACAGTGAGTTCAGGGCTAGCTTAAACTACAAAAAGAAACCCTGTCTCAAAAGATACTAAAACTAAAAAAGAAAACAAAAAAACTTGTACAAGTCCACGCAATGAGAAAACATCACAGGTACCATCCAGTCATCAAGAACAAAAAGATATTTGTGCATTTCTGCAGTGTTGAATTATATACTTCACATCTTTAGTAGTGCTGATGTCCCAACTGAGCTGAAGACCACAACCAAGTTGTTTACATCTTAAGAACACCCTTCACTATTTCATGAAAGGGTAAGCATAGTAAGGGGAAATCCACATTACAACATACCTACAACTTGGAACAAAACTTTGAAAACTCATCAAAATCGTTTTGAGCAGGAGAGTAAAACACAAAAAGAACTTGCATTATAGTATGGAAATGGGAGTGAGCGGATATGCATATGCAAGAGGGGTATGCCCACCTTCATTTGCTAATGTGGAATACAACAGGAGGAAAAAGATTCACTACAAAATCAGTGAACAACAAATATAAATACCACTATTAAGGCAATTATGAATGCAAATTTTTTCATTTACTTGTTTTAGGCCCTAGAAGATAACTTCATCCTTTAATATATTTACTGGTAGGTTAACCAAATTAACAAAGGCACAAGATACTATCCACCAAGATACTAAAAATAACTCAGCCTAGTTAAACATAGGGTTTGTAAATAAGAATTTGAGCCATAAGACATTTTAAAAGCACTCAAGAAACCAATAAAAATCAGGAGAGTAGCTGGGCATGGTGGTTCACGCCTGTAATCCCAGCACTTGGGAGGCAGACAGGAGGATTGCTGAGTTCAAGGCTTGCCTGGACTACATAGTGAGCTCAGAACCAGCCTGAACTACAAAGCGAGACCCTGTCTCAAAAAAAAAAAAAAAAATCAGGAGAGTAATAGTGAATTTAACAGTATGTGTTGAGCTCATGTAAAATTCTGTATTGTACTAGTCTTAATCACCAAAAGTATTTTCAATCTATTCTCTACCTCATCTGAGTGGTTTGACTTCACTGGTAATTTGTGTCATCTATTAAATTATATTTCCCATCTGTTCAGCTGTAACCACTCCCAAACAACTCTATGATCCATTTACTGTCAACAGGTTATGGGTAGGTGGAATTCTGTAAAAAAATAAATGACTAGACTTCACATATTTTCAATATATAAAGCAAAAAATAAAATCAAGAACATTTGAAATAGCTCCAGGGAACAAATCCACAAAATTTCTCCATAAAGAATGCTAGACAGGCTATATAGGTCCTTAATCTATTATTTCAAGAAGACACAGACTCAACACTTTGTTACATGCTACAAAGACATACTGCCTTATTTATAACTGTAAGAGAAGTCTACAGTGTTAGTATCCTTAACATCTCCCAAAGTTTTCAAATTACCGTTATTACTTTAATATTGTCAGCATTGATTTACTGTTTTTCTATTAGGGCAGTTTTCAAGCATACAGAGTGCGATAACAAAATAAAATTATTTAAATTTTTAAAATTTACAGTATCACAATAAAAGACATACTGTCATTACTCCTCCTCAAGGTATTCCTCACTTCAACTGCACTTATCCTATTGTTCTTGTCACTTTCTGAAGCACATCTGGAAGTTCTCTGGAAGTTGAGTATCTTTAAGTTGTGCTCTCATGTCTGCCTGATATCCTCAATTAATTCAAAATATTTACCTTTCATGATCTTTTTGACTTTGAGGAAGAGCCAGAAGTGCAGATCCAGTGAATAAGGTGGGTGAGAACATACCAAAATGTTTTTATAAGCCTGCCTTTCTTCGACATGCACTCAACAGCAGCATTCACTGTAGTTTTAGTCACACCTTATAAAGATATTCAAGAAATAGGTCTTCCAGAACTGCTTCAGAAAGTGGCAAAAACAATGTTTGAAATGAGAAGCGGTGTTCTGAAGAGCATAACTGACAAGATGTCTTTTACTGTAGTTTATTTAAAAAATTTAAACATTCACTGTATATTCTGATCACCCCTTATAAACATTAGTAGAGAAAATAACAGGTACCTACCAATCAGCTTCTGTTATTAACATATTTCCTATTGTAATTCATTTGGCTCTATACCCAGCCACCACCTGCAGCAAAACATACCTATCACACAATTATTTTTTTCCCTGAGTAAACACAAATTCTAAACTTAGCATCCAACCAGTGTTTTAATATCCTCTAAAAACTTTTAAAACACAGTACAAAGGTTTAAAAAGCAAAATGAATCTCCATATAACCATCATTGAGTTCAATAAATTATTTACTAATAAACAATCTTGTACCACTCTATTCTACTTCCTCTCCATATTATATTAACACCCAGGTTCATGATCATTTCTGTTTGCAAACAATACAGTTCACAAACAAAAGCATTTGGCAAAATTTTGCTTCTTTTCACAAACTCCACCATCAGATCAAAAACACTGAACATGGCCATTTTCCCCAAACAAACACAAACACAGCCATCCTTCCCAAAGTCACCAAGTACTTTTGTATTTTAAAGAAAATTCCAGATGTTTTCTTCATATGTAGTTTGATATATAAGATAACCTTTCATAGTTTCAGAATTCAAACTAGACCTTGCACTGCACTTACTTGTATCTTTGAATATTCTATGAACATCTTCTCGAACCCCCTACATATGTAGTTTGACCTTTTGACCTGAAGTGTGACCTCACATTCCAGATTAGGCAAATTGCTTCCTTGTGATATGACTTTTCTTGCCATTTTCCATATAGTTTTTAAACAGGTAATTAGTTGTACAAACTTAATTATATTTAGGTAAAAATTTTAGGCATAAATACTTCATAGTGAAAGTTGTCTACTTCTGATGGGACAATATAATGAAATATATGAAAGCCCATTTTCCCTGTTTTCAGTGATGTCAAGACTGATAATTTTAGCACCCATCAGCCTGGTCCATCCAACTATAAAGTTCAGTTCTGACTTAATGGCTTTAGTATCTAATAATGAGATAAATCATGTTGATTATGGATTACAGAAGAATTTTCTAATTGTATGACTTGACTATTAATTGAAATGTTTCCATAAATAAGAACTTGATGACATCAACATCTAGCTACTATGAAATAGATTTTCTGGGTTTGTTTTATTTTTTGCTTGTCTGGTATAGTACTGGGGTTTGAACCAGGACCTTGTTCGTGGTAAGCAAGAACTCTCTCTACCAGTGAGCTACATTACAACCATTATGACATGGATGATTCCCTATCAATTTTTAAAGTAATGAATGGGTACAATTTCTAGCAATTTTAGTAAATTATAAAGCCACTTATGCATTTGGTAGTTTAAGTCCATTGTAGTTATTTAGATGTTAAAATTATACTATCTTAAAGGATAGCCTCTTTAAATAGGAATATTATATTTTTAAAAAAGGAAAATGCTGAATTTACTTCAATACAGATTGCCAGGAGGCAGATCAATGCAGTGACTAACAGCATACAGAAACAAATTCATGAACTCAGAATCCATAAAGAAGATGGGGCTAGTACTGATCTTCTGTCTACACCCAAAAAAAATTACTTTGGGTTTTTTTGCCAGCAAAAGTGTATCACACATCTTTACTCCAGTCTCTGGAACCTTTTAAAGAAGCACTCTCTTTGTCAACTCTTCTTCCCTGTTCCATCCTACAGCTCTATGGGTTTTACAGAAATTTTTTGACATCTTTTAAAAAGGAAAAATAATTCAGTGCTTAAACAAGCATTTTCTTCTTCTAGTATAAAAACATGAATTTTTATGATCTGATGTGGTCTGTACAGTGGCAGCTCATGGAATCAAAGACAAGGGGGAAAAGGATGTCTTAAGGCAGCTTCTCTGGGCATGTGGGTCATCACTCTATGAGCTACTTACTGTCTTTTCTATATTAGGGAACCTAGAAAAATCAGTGCATTTAAGTATTTTGCAAAGCTCAGCATTTCAAAGTGAGTAAAAAAGCAAGTAAGATACTTTTATCCCAGTTATCTTTTGCAGTCCAGAAACACACTATTTTCAAAGTAGTATTTTCCGTTCCATTGACTTCTTACATGCAGCATAGTATCCAACTGTCATGGGTCCATAATGACCTCATCATATAAGGTCACATATACAAGGACTTGTTCCAGGATACAGACAATTCAAATATATTCAGAATTCTTATGGGAAACTTCATGACTATTTAAAGTTCACCTCTCCAGAAACTGTTGTTCACTAAACCAGGACCACAGGGAAAAATCCTATGGAAAACTTCTCTGTGACTGGTTGGTACTTGTATTTGCAACAAGGTCCCTTAAGCACAAGAGTGCAATATAACCCCTACCATATCATAATAGCTTTCTTTCTCTGAGGCTACAGGGTATTATATGACTCTCATAAAATTTAAGAATTCTGCTTCATGCTGATAAAGACTACATTTTTTTAATCTTAAGAAAATCAAGGTTGAGGATTTAGCTAAAGTGCTACCTACTTTGCCTACTATGCCTACTTTGGAAGCACAAGGGCTCAAGTTCAATCCCCAGAATTGAAAAAAAAATTATCATGAGGAGGAACATCAATGATGACTGAGGAAATGATCTGAGAATTTTGAGTGAGTTCCATGTATATTTGTTGTTTTTTTCACAGGTAGTCATGTTGCTTAAGCAAAAAGCCACTTCGGGAAAAGATGGTATTTGATTTTCTTTAGGCCAAATTCTAGGTCAGGCAAGTTCCCCCACACTTGCTGATTTTAAAGTAGTGCCTATGTCTTTACCTTTCTCCTAATGCTCTTTCTTCTCCTTCACAAACGCCCTCGACTTGAAGGATGAATGTGCCAGAATCAACAAAGAGGGCTTTGTACAATAGCTGGTATGTTCACTAAAAGCTTAGTGCAGGTAATTAAAGGTCACTTGGTGCTTTGGGTGAGAAACTACCAGTGGTTAAGTAGCAAGGAAGTACTCAGATGAAATTTTCAGCTGCTGTGATGACTGATCGCATCAACTTGAGAAGTTGATTAAGAGAAGCTTAACTAAATCAGCTCAGCAATTCCATGCCCCAGGGATGGAGGACTGAGATGGTGTAACTAGGAAATGAGGAAAAGCAAGTCCACTTCCTTTTCTTCTGAGGATCTCATCTTTGTCTTCACCCTGGACATCATCTGGTTTTCAGTACACACTCTGGTTTGGCACAGACCCTTCAGTCTTCTGATGCACACTCTACATGTTTTCAATGTAGACCCATTGGCCTCCTGATCTGATGGATTTGCATGGGACACTACAGTAAGCTCCAGAGCTTCTACTAAATCCTTTGGTCTGTAGTGTTTAGAAAGACCCCTTGGACTCTTCTTCAACGTACTCTGGGTGGCCACTATAAACCAGTCTTGGGAATTCATATGTATTTGTACATTTTTGTTAGATGTTTCTCTAGTAAATACTGAATGATATAGTTGCCTTATTTTCTCTCAAAAAGAATAACACAGTGACTAATTTAGACTTACTACAGGGGTACTGCAGTCCTTTGTGAAGAAAACCATTCCAAAACATGACAATGACTGGTCCTCTGGAAATTCTGTGGAATTTGTGTATACATATATGCAGCTTTCCTATTTCTGAGGCAATTCCAAAGAGTTTAGGAAGAACTTCACACATTTCTGACACAGCTGGATCACTGGCACAGTATTACAGATGATACTAGATGTATCTTTAGGGAGGAGTCTACAGACATCAACAGGGCCTCCATATTTATGCCTTTCTGTTAAATCATTCCACATAAATTTAGGGGAAAAATCATTCCATAATTAAAATATGACTAGAGCTGTCTAAGAATCAATGTTCCCTTGTCCACGAGCCAGCTATAGCACGTGGAAACGTAATTCCAGTTTGCCTCTGGTGACAGCTGAGGTTTCAAAGGTCCCTGACGCTATGACATTCAAGGGGAAGATTACTGAAGACATTCTGGTTAAGAACTGAGTAGTAATACAAAAAGAGAAATGTTCCACCTGAATAGGGACAAATTCCTTAACAGCTTAACTCATCCCACCTACTGCGTGGAAATGCTTTCCTTTTAGCTCAGCATGAGATTCACACCCACATTCAGCTGCACCAAAGTCACTTGATACTTTCTCTAATTCTTGTGTATACCCAATAAATCAGGGCTAACATAAACAGTCTTGGTCTTTGCCCACTCTGAGGCACTGACATTCCAGCCCCATATGTCTCAGTTGTGTTTTTTTCATTAGCCCTCCCTGTCTCCCTTTGGGGGCAGTGGTAGGATAGATCAGCTTCTGATACCTTTCTTTAAGGAGAGTGAGAAAAGTAAATAGGAATGAGAGCCAAAGATAAACACCTTGGGCAAAGAAAAATAGCTACAAAAAGATCACAGAGTCATCTATAATCAGTGATTATATGCAGAGAGTCATCTCTTAATCAATGATTCTCCCAGGCTTCGCCTGCCACATATCTGGCAACAAACTGGAATCTTTCACATCGGAATAGGGCAGCTTCTTTCCTTGGAAAAAATAATGACACTTGGGGCTGGATATTTAGCTCAGTGGTTCCAGTGCCTGCCTTGCAAGCGCAAGATCCTGAGTTCGATCCCGGCTAACCACATACAATGCTGGGTGTGGTGACTCACACCCACCAGCAATCAATACCACATACCACAGCGCCAGGTGTGGTGGCTCACGCCTGTAATCTCAGTACTCAGGAGGCAGAGACAGGAGGATTGCTGAGTTCGAGGCTTGCCTGGGCTACATAGTGAGCTCAGGGCCAGCCTGAAATACAAAGCGAGAACCTGTCTCAAATAGAAAAAAGAAATTTATTTAAATATTGCAGCCTCTGAGAATTTACTGCTGGAGACCAGAAACCTGAGAAGTAAAAATGTCTCATCTGGGATTCAAACATGTATGGGACCATGTAAATAATCTCTCATATCTACTGGGTCTCTACAGTTACCTCTGAGCCCAGAAATATTTCCACTGACTTTAGTCCCACAGGTATCTTCCAGGAATCAGTGATGCCTAAGCTCTGTGAAAATCATGGAACAAGCATTTCTCATGTCTCTAAGCCCATAGACAGTGAACACAAACAATATTCCCAACAACTTAAAAATCAGATTTCCTTCAACGGCCCGAACTGTATCTCCCATTTGAGGATTAAAGCACTTGGGTCTGGTAGGACTCAGGTGCTAGATTACATTGTCTGGCTTGCACAGGTGCTCAGCAGTATTGCTTGTATACTTATTCCAGAGCCAAATCTCATACTTAGTAGGGATGCTACAGTTTTCCCCATCTCCTCAATGCTGCAATGGTGTCTGCTTTGCTAAAAGGGCAACTTGGCACACTGGTTGGGTGGCCACTCTAGAATTTGTTTTAATGTCTTTGTTGGTCTTCTATATAAGTACCATTTTAGCAACATATTCAAGAACCCAGTGGATGTGCTGGGGATTTTGATCAAGGGCAATGCACCTACCCTACAAGCACAAGGGCCCAAGTTTGATCCCCAGTACCGCCAAAAAACAACAAAAAATAACTCAGTGGAAACTAATACATACTATAACTTAACAACTTAAATGTTATATTAAGACTTCAGATTTGAGGAATCCAGGGCTACCTATTAGGTGAGAAACTGGCTGTACATACTCACTTTGTATATATGTGAGATGTTGAAGCCCACCTATTGTTTCACTGTCAAGTAACAGGTTATTAGACAATTACCATTTTGCTCCTCGGGCCCCAATGTGTGCAACATCAAGAAGCAAGAGTGAAATTCTGGACCTCTACCAGCAGCTCTTTTCCGAAGTCTCTGCTTTCTACAGAGAGATATCTAGAATCCACTAGCATATGCTATGCATTCACATGCCCAAGTTCTGCTGTTTGTTGGGAGCCTAAGGGTTTTTTAGAGCTTCTTGAATTACAGAACAAGATGTTCTAGGCTCACCTTTTTTTTTTTTGAGACAGGGTCTCACTTTGTAGTTCAGGATGGCCCTGAGCTCACTATGTAGCCCAGGCAAACCTCAAACTCAGCAATCCTCCTGCCTCTGCCTCCCAAGTGCTGCGATTACAGGCTTGAGCCACCAAGCCCAGCATTTGTGGTGTATGGCACTGACTGCTGGTGGGCATGAGCCACCACACCCGGTATTGTTGTATGTGGTTACTGGGAAATAAACCAGGGACCTTGCACTTGCTAGGCAGGGCTGGAACTACTGAGCTAAATCTCTGGTCCTAGGCTCATCATTTTTGTAACCAACCACTTATTTTTCTAGGAACCACAGGTCCCTTATGAGAAAATAGTATTTAATCTAGTTCCTATGATTAATTTTTAGTATTAAACTGTCAGTTTCAGGACCTTGTCAGTATTTATACTGAACTTAATGAAAATATGATGAATAAAAAGCAACTTACAGGCAAAGGAAATAGCTTCCCATTTACTTTTATACAGAGACTATTGGGATAGTTATCTTCTTGAGGACAACTTGTCTCTGCCAGGCAAAGTCTATATTCAAAAAAAGAAGAAAAAATTAAATAGTATTCCCAAACATGGTATATGTTTTAAAAGTCAGGGTGATATGAACAGTTAACAAGTATAAAATTACTAAATCTAGTAACTAAATTTCAAACTCACCTTAGCTGAACTTGAACTGTATAATCTCTCCGGCCACCTGGCAAAAAGTCTCTGTTGGAAAAAGAAAATGTGTTAAGAAAGCACAACAAGATTTTACAGAACACTTTCATGGGGGGGGGGATTTCTATTTTCCTTCTTATTCCTTAAAAGGTGAATGCTTGCCTAAGACGCGTTCAAGCCTTTTTCAAAACACTACAATAATAATTCCCATTTACTAACTTTCAAGTTTTTAATGGCCATTTTAAGGTACTTTCATTTCCCAGGAATTTTATTAATATACATTTATTTGAACAGATAACTGGGTTAACATGAAAAGGAACACCCTAGGTTCTAAAGGAGTTTAATAAATTAATGTGGTTAGTGATTCTTCATTTTGGCTGAGCATTCTAATCACTTGGAGATTTCTTATGTATTTGTTCAATATAAAGTTCCATTCACTAAACACTTCTATTGGTTTGAGCACATCCTGACAATAGATTGTACACCTAACTTAGATGATTCCAATATAGAAACAGTATGACCAGACTGCGTGCTATAGTCCTATAGTATATGACTTCATTTTATGTCTGTACCTTTTTGCCTTTAAATATAGAAAGGAACTGCTACCATAGCAATTAAACATGTTAATAATACAAGTAAAATGCCTAGATTTAAGAAATGATCAACAAGTCTGAGCAGTTGGCTATTACTGTTTCCTCCGTTCTTACTATTTTCCTTGCCACAAGTTCATCATTGTGAAGAGTCCTTCAAAACATTCTAATATCCTAGAAAATACTGACCTCTTCTGAGCAAACTACACACTCCATTGACTGAAATCAAGAAACGTTTATTTCAGGCTTGGCACTATCCTTCAAAGCACTCATCATAGTATGTTAACAGATATATATATATATACACAAAATTTTATAATTCAGAAAACATGTGATCAGTGTCATAGAGGGGGAAGGGATTTATTTTGTCTTTAAAGATCAAGAGCCAGAGATTTAGCTCAGTGGTTCTGGTGCCTGCCTAGCAAGTGCAATGTCCTGAATGCGATCCTGGTAACGACATACAACAATACTGGGTATGGTGACTCACATCCACATACCACAGTGCTGGGTGTGGTGGCTCAAACCTGTAATCCCAGCACTGGGGAGGGAGAAACAAGAGGACTGCTAAATTCAAGGCTTGCCTGGGCTACATAGTGAGCTCAGGGCCAGTCTGAACTACAAAGTGAGAACCTGTCTAAAAAAAAAAATAATAAGAGTGATTGGGAGAAAAAAAAGATGGGCAAAGCAAAATATTGAAAATAACTGTGCATGGACTTCCTGAGTAGCACAACAGGATTTTTACCACCAAAGAGAAAAAACAGAATGGGCTAGCCTAGAAACTTAGCAAAACCCTGTCTCAAGAAATAAAAGGCCAGGTATTTAGCTCAAGTGATACCACCCCTACCTTGGAAGCACGAGGGGCCAAGTTCAATCCCCAGTACCACCACCAAAAAAAGAAAAAAAGGAAATAAAAGAGAGTACCAAGCCCTAAATTCAGTCAGTGTTGGGGAAGATGAGGACTTGAAAGCTATTTAGACAGAAATACAGAATCTTATAGGATAGAATGAGTAATGATATATAAGGAGCAAAAAAAAAAGAATAAAAAAAGGGTGCTTCTGGAGTGGTGCTCAGATTTTTGAATGATGCAGCAGGATAGCTGTTGACACTAATCCTTCCAGTAAGGGAAGATACAAGTTACAGCACCAGTCTCCCAACCATCCAGGGAAGAGATTTATTTCAATTTCACATGCTGGTAGATTTCATGACATTTAGTCACTTACCAAGGGGTATACAGATATAAAAGGTAGACCAAATTCACTTTCCAGTTGTAATTATTCTTAGCAATCATATTAATTCTCTTAAAGCTAGTGTAACATGTTCAAGTTTAAATCATGAAAGTATCAGAGAAGGATGAATTGATGGGCTGTGGTCAGTGAAGAGTGAGATAGTTTCAAGAAGTCTCTGTCAAACAAACAAAAAAAATGTCTCTGTCCAGGCAGACGCCAGTGACCTCACTGTAAATAGTGACGATAGGACGAAAAATAGAAAACAAAAAATCTCCTAGACACCAATTTATTGTTCAAGTTTGCATCCTTGGTATACTGAGTATTGTCAGGACCATACAAGGTAGTTTAAAGTCTGATTGTTAATTCCCCACTGTACTCTTTGGTTAATTGTAACCCGTCCACTTTTTAAAATCTTATTGGTAGCCCCCTATTTCAGACCTGCCTCACCTCGTGGCTTTGCTCCATAAAAGCCCTCTAAGAAGTGAGGTAGGGGGGTTACCCACTTTCTGGGTTCCCCCTTCTGTCTCTCTTAAGGCAGGAGCTTTCTCTCTCAATAAAATTTTCCTACTAAAAAAAAAAATACATGCATACACGTGTGTGCACATGCACAAACACACAATGAATAATAAATGAATGAAATAAAAGACAAGCTGGTTTAAGAGAAAGGTAACTTCAATATTGCAAGTATGGGTTATCGAAGTAGAAGCAGAAAGAACCCTGTCCTGAAGGTGTTGCTGATCCACGTTTTAGCTTCAATATAAAAATATTAAACACATTCATGAATACTGCTGCAAAATAAAAAAAAATGAATTACAAGATGATTCCTGGGACAAGTCAATAGGAGGACTGAGAGAACAAATTAAAAACTCAGTCATACCAAATGGAAGATAAGAATGATGACATTAAAGAGTGAGCTGAACCCACTGATCAGTTTTCATAATATGTAACAAAGCAAAAATGACTGAATTTCGATGTATATAACACAGCAGTATTTTAAAAATTTGCTGCACACTGGAAAACACCCAAAAAGCTTTAAAAACCAATGATTTGAAATGTTCAGTGGTAGAGTGCCTACCTAGCAGGTATGAGGTCTTGGGTTTGATCCTAAGAACCTCACAGAAAAGAGGGAAGGAGGAACAAAGGAAAAGAGGTAAGAAAAGTAGTGGAAAGTAATTAGGCAGAGAGAACACTGATTCGAAGTTCCGTCCTTAGAGATTCTAATTTAATTAGTACATATGATACCTGAGTACTTGGATTAGATTTTAAAAAGCTCCTCTGCTGATTTCAAGATGCAGTAAAGGTTTTGAATCATGGAATTGGCATAGTTAAATGACACCAGAAACCACATAATCCACTAAACACTAAATCCATAAACACTAAAGTTGAATTATTTCTTTTTCTTTATAAAAGACAGGAAGTGTTTTAACTATGAAGGGAACTAGATCTCTTTGGAGAAGTCATCAATTCCAGAAAATATGTAAGATAACCATAGAAAATCTTGTGGAGCCAGAAAGTAAAGAAGTACTTCAAAGTGGATTTGGGAGGGAAAGACTATATATCATAAGGCCATAGGGCTCAATCTAAAAGAGCCCACAATAACCAAAAGTGGGACAATTTGACCCACAATGTAAATTCCTATATCACTGCACCTAGGATGCAGAGGCAGGAGGACTGCTGTTTGAAGATAACTTGGACTGTATACACAGTCAGCTCAGGGCCAGCATGAACTACAAAGCAAGACCCCGTCTCAAAAAAAAGTCTTTTAAAAAAAGTCAGGAAGGGGCTAGGGATTTAGCTCAGTGATTGCAGCATCAGCCTCACAAGTGCAAGGTCCCAAATTCAATTCCTGGTACCATATACCATAATGCATCCCTATCCCAGCAATCAGTATCACACAGCACAATGCTGGGTGTGGTGACTCATGACTGTAATCCCAGCACTGGGGAGGGAAAAGCAAGAGGATTGCGAGTTCAAGGCTTGCCTGGGCTACAAAGTGAGCTCGGGGTCAGCCTGAACTACAAAGCAAGACTCTATCTCAAGAAAAAAAAAAGGTCAGGAAGATTAGGAAGATCCAAACAAAAAACAAACAAAAGTGGGGAGGAACTGGCAATTTAGCTCAAGTGGTATGGTCCCTACCTATGGAAGTACTGGGCCCGAGTTTGATCCCTTGTACCACCAAAAACAAAAGAACAAAAAAAATCTTTAGGATACAGAGGTCAGAAGTAACATATAGTGGTGAGGTACAATAATCCCAGCACTCAGGAGGCTGAGGCAGGATTACTGTGAGTTTAAGGTCAGCTTGATCTACATAATGAATTTAAGGCAGGCTAAACTACATAGCAGGACCTGGTCTCAAAATGCCAAAAACAACGCAAAACAAAACAAAATTTAACACACAAGCTTTGTCTAAATGCTGAAATAAAAGAGAAAATCTGAATATGGCTGAATATTGTATTAAGAAAATGAATTTCTAAAGGATCACATTAAAAATGAACCTTGCATCTTAAGTATTTCTGGGTTATATTACACAATGTCTAATGCCAGGCGTGGTGGCTCATGCCTGTAATCCCAGCACTCAGGACGCAGATGGGGGAAGATTGCTGAGTTCAAGGCTTGCCTGGGCTACATAGTGAGCCCAGGGCCAGCCTTGAACTACAAGAGATCCTGGCTCAAAAAAAAAAAAAAATAGATTAAATGAAATTAAGGTAGGCCCCTAATCCAACACAGGTGGTGTCTTAAGAGGAAAAAGAACCAAGGATGCCTTGGCATACAGGCAAGCCCTTGTGAGAAAACAGCAAAATGTGCCAGGCCCTTAGAATAAGAGAGATCTGTCACACTTTGATATCAACAAGAGGTTTCCAGAATTTGTGAAATAAATTTCTGCCATTTAAACAATCCTATCCTTGGTTTTCTACATTTAATACACAGAAACATCTAAGACATTCCTCTTACCTTGATATGCATATTTCTCTAACTTGTTGAGGTGTCAAAGCAAAAATAAAAAACTTCTCTTGAAATCGTTGAATACTGCTTTGAACTGGTGAGAAAGAAAGAATAAGTCAATAACAAATCCAAAGATCTAAGCACCTGCAATAACCAGGTATTCTGATTAAGCATCTGCCAAACTCCAAAATGTTGGTGGTTAAAATACTCTAAATCAAGAAGTACTAAACTGAATTCAGCTTGGAATTATGGGTTGTCAATCCAAATGAGTATCTTGAATTTTAAGCATTTAATCAATCTTCATTCTAAAACACTAACTATAAAAATTGTCAAAATGTAATAAAGCCCTTCGAGATTACATTTCTTCCTTTTTAGTATCATCTAATAAAAACTTGACAAAAAGCACAGTTTACTGCAGCAATTAACGCTCGGAAATCATACCATCAAGTGGTTCACGCTCTAAGAGTACTTTTGAAAGGAAGAAAGAGATAGTATTTATTATGAAGGTCTACAGAACAGTATTAGGTTATAAAAACTTTATGAGATACAAAGCACAAAAACGATTTGTATAAAGCACAAATTGCAATTTATACTTCATCAAATTGCTACTCACTCCATTTTTCCTTCCTTGTATGAATTTCACTTTCCACTATCTATGACTAAGGTTACCAATAAGCTCTTAACTGTTAAATTCAATAACCTGTATTTTGAGATTACCTGTGAACGTATTACACTTTCAACTTTAGTTCAAGGCATAGGAATCCAGTCTCTCCAGCAAGAAACCTCAAAAGATCTAATTTAAGTACAAATGGAGTCCCAAAAGGAAAATGGAACCTTCCTCGCAAAATCCCAACAACAAAAACACACTTGCAAAGTAATTATGGTCGAGGGGGGGAATAAGCAAGGAAAATAATATTAACCTTGTTGCATCAAATTCATACTACTAAAATCCAACAATTATAAAGTCTTAAAACAGCCAAAGAAAAATAAACATTATAAATAAATAGCTGTCTTGTCATCAAAAAGGCAGATGACATCTTTAAAGTGTGGCACACTCCCGTTAATCCCAGCACTCAGGAAGCAGGATTACCAACAACAGTAGTCAGCCTGAGCTACACAATGAGTTCAAGGCTAGCCTGAACAGCACAGGGAAGACTCTATCTCAAAAATACTAATAATTATAATAAAGGCTAGGGATGTAATTCAGAGTAAAGACCCTGGGTTTAATCCCTAGTATTGAAAAAAGTGATAAAAAAAAAACTACTGAAAATTCAGTACCTTTCAAAGAGTGAAGAAACTTCAGGTAAGCAAAAACAAGGAGAATTTGTTAACAAAAGACATTCATTCCAAGAAATGTAAAGAAAATTAGATTTAAGACGACAGAATTTTTTTTTTTTTTTAGACAGTTTTATTACATAGTTCAAGTTGTTCTTAAAGTCTCTAGTTACCCCAGGCTGGCTTTGCAGTGATCCTCCTACCTCAGCCTCCCAAAGTGCTGGGATTAAAGACATGTGCCACCATACCCAGCAATTCTACTTTATGAAAATCAAACTACTAAATGGTAAATCCAAGATAATAACTTTTTTTTAAACTTACTTCTTGGATTTCCTTTAAAAAATAACTAATCAAAACAAAAGTAATGGCACTAGAAAGCAAGAATTAAAAAACTGACAGACATGAAGATATGACAAGACTAAAGAGGATAGAGGTAGATAAAATGTAGACAAATAACATCAATCTGCCCAAGAGCTGTTTCCTGCTTCATCCAACTAGCTTGATTAATACACCTCTCCAGAGATAGATCTAGTGATTATGCCAAGAACAGCTAGTATTTATACCTGCAATCGTGGGCATAACAACCTCTGTGAATTCATGAGAATAAATGACAGCACTTAAGGTATTCCTGTCTGGATGACGCATTTAACCTAATGGTCATGGATCTTAACATCTGAAATGAGAATGCTTCTATGTTCAGTAAATGAAACATGTATATACAAGTCTTAGGATTTACACATTGGTCTTTATAGACTGTATCATATCAGACATATCTTCATTGTGTCTTCATCTTTCTGACATAATTTTGGCTTTATCATCCCTTTGCTACCAAATTTTCCATCCAGACTATAACCTCCCTGGGTTTTACTAAAAAATGAAATCTGGGGCTGGAGGGTTAGCTCAGTGGTTCCGGCGCCTGCCTCGCAAGCATAAGGACCTGAGTTCGATCCCCGGTTACCACATATAACGCTGGGCGTGGTGGCTCACGCCTGTAATCCCAGCACTCAGGAGGCAGAGACAGGAGGATTGCTGAGTTCGCGGCAGCTTGCCTGGGCACCATAGTGAGCTCAGGGCCAGCCTGAACTACAAAGCAAGACCCTGTCTCCAAAAAGCAAAAAAAAAAAATGAAATCTGATTGACTCTGTATCAGAACTGGATTCCAAGAACTTACAGCAAGAAAAAAAAATAGTGCATATGCAAATAAAATCTATTTTGTGTCGATGTTAAGTTTTTAGACAAATAAATCTTATGCTATAGCCAGAAGCACATTAAACTAAGTCTATTAGCTAAACTGTCATTTTAATGCACATGAAAAAAAATGACAAGATATAAACATGTAGGTTTTGCAGTTTATTTTCTATTAGTGTCTAAAATTAGCAACCATAAAACCAATCCTATGGTTTAATGTTAATACCAGCAAGGAAAAAAATCCTGACTAAAAGACATGAATTAAATATAACTCTATTCAAATCTTTTTTTCAGCAGCCCTTCAGAGTATCGATTTTATTTTATAAATCTGGCCACAACCATATCTCATTATGCACTTCTTTTACAAACATGTCATTATTCCAAGCAAGCAGGGTTCTATTTCAGTCTCCTTGTGTTCAAAATGTCCCTTTGTGACTGCTTCAGCTAGTACTATGCGTACAAGTGATTCTTGCGCCACTGGAGTTCTTTTCAGAAAGTCTTTTATCTTTCAACATGTTAACTGCTTAACATTTAGTTCTTTGATCCATTCTGATTTTAGTTTAGTGTTTGGTGAGATATATGGGTCTAGACTCAATCTTCTGCATGGAGAGATCCAATTTTCCCAGTGCTATTAAAGAAGCTATTTTTCTTGCAGTGAACATGGCCCTTTTGTCAAAGATCAAATAGTTGAATGTGCCTGGGGTTGTTTCTGCTTCTTCTATTTCAGTGGTGGCAAACCAACAGTAACTGTGTTACTTTGTCTTTGAGACAAAACAAGTTAATGTATGATTTGGTTTTTTCCACACTAAAACTTCAGTATTCAAGTTTAATCAGTGTTGGCACTTTGTGATAAATAAGTGGGTTTTGTGTTGCATTCTGGGAACTCATCTCTAAAAAGTTCACAATTACTGTTCTATTTATTCTATTCCACTGACTCACATGCTTGTTTTTGTCCCAGTACTGTTTTAATCACAGTAGTTTTGTAGTACAACTTCAAATCTGAGATTGTGATGCCTCCTGCTTTGCTTTTGTTACCTAGGGATGCTTTTGCTATTCTGAGCCAGTTCTGGTTCCATATGAATTTTAGGACAATTTTCTCTAGATCTGTAAGAAATACCTTTGGTATTTGGATTGGGATTGTGTTAAGTAATATTTATCACTTTCTGAAGTATAACCATTTTGATTATATTGGCTCTGACTATCCAGGAAAGAGGGTATCTTTCCATTTCTCATGTCCACTTCAATTTTTTTTTTCAGAGTGGTATAAAATTTTCACTGCAGAGGTCTTCTTTCACTTCTTTGCTTAGGTTATTTCCTAAGTAATTTTTTCTCAATGCTACTATTAATAGTATTGTTCTCCTAATTTCTTTCTTGGTGACTTTGTTAATGCATAAATACTACTAATTTCTGTGGGTTTATTTTATACCCTTCTATACTAATAAACTTGGTTATTAATTCTAGTAGTCTCTTAGGGAATTTTTTGGGTATTGTTAGTAGAGGAATATATTATCTGCTAATAGTTATGTTCGTATCCTTTTCTATTCCATATATTTCTTTCTCTTGCTTAACTGATCTGGCTAATATTTCAAAGTCAGTGTACAGAGTGGTGATAGTGCACATCTCTGTCTTGCTCCTGATTTTAGAAAGAAAGTTTTCTAGCTTTTTCCATTTAATATGATGGTGGCAGAAGGCTAGTAATAAATAGCTTTTATCAGACTGAGATAAGGTCTGTCTATATCTATTTTCTTCAAGGTTTTTATCATGAATGGAAGTTAGACTTTGTCAAAAGCTTTCTCTCAGTCTAATGAGATAATCTTTTTCCTTGCTTCTATTTATGAATTACAATTATTGGTTTGTGTATGTTGAACCAACCTTATATACCTAGGATGAAGCCTAGTTAGTCATCCCAACAAGATGTGTGTGATTTTTTTGATGAAGCTGTTACACTGTTTGCAATATCTTGTTGAAGAATTCTGCATCTATGTTCCTAGGGAGATTGGCCTATAGTTCCCTCTCTCAGATGAATCCATGTCTCATTTTGGTACCTGGGTAATATGAGCTTCCCAAGAATGATTTTGGGATGGGTACTCCTTCCCCCTCAATTTCATTGAACAATTTGAAGAATACTGGTGTTAGATCTTCCCTAAGTACTTAAGAGAATTGCACTGATTCAATGGGGTCCTAGGTTTTTCTTAGTTGGTAGATTTATTAGTGCTTCAGTTTTATTGCCTGTTAGTAGATTATTCAAGATTTTCAAGACTTTAAGACGTCTTGGTTCACTTTTGGTAGTTTGTATGTATCTAATTTCTCTCTACTTCTTCTGAGTTCTCAAATTTGTTTTGATATACAACAGCCCATTTGTAATAACTTGTCTACTAATATCGTAGAATAGCAGGCATCATTATGGTATTAATAACTACCGCAAAGAACCCTTGGGGAAGTCAGAGTACTGAGTTATCATGTTTTCATAAAATAGTGATTTTTTTTTTTTTTGAGACAGGGTCTCGCTTTGTAGTTCAGGCTGGCCCTCAGCTCACTATGTAGCCCAGGCAAGCCTTGAACTCCGCAATCCTCCTGCCTCTGCCTCCCAAGTGCTGGGATTACAGGCGTGAGCCATCATACCCAGCATTGTATGTGGTTACCAGAATTGAATTCAGGGCCTTGCGCCTGCGAGGCAGGTGCTGGTACCATTGAGCTAAATCTCCAGCCCATAAAATAGTGATTTTAACACATTCCTGTCAGCTTACACCACTGATGGTACATGAAAAACTGCTCCATTGGGTGGGTTACACCACTTGTGGTAGAAATGGGACAGTCATGTTTGTATCATCAGAGGTTCAAACCTTGCAGCAATAAGACATGAATAACGGTACTGTTGTGAATGCATATATTCAGACTTATGAAAGGAGAAAATAGTTACCCACTGTCAATCCCCCCAAATCATTCATTCTCCTAAGTACTTCAGTCCTCTTTTCTCCAACATATGCAGTCACTCAGTAAGTTCTGTTTTCTACAATCTTACTGCTTCTTCTCCATGCTCACAACTACCACTTACTCAAAGCTTATTATTACCTTCTAAAATGAAACAGCAGCCCTACCTCTGTCAGTCTCTACAAGAACACAACTGTGGAGTTAGTAATTCTGAAAATCATGTCAATCAACCTTCTTCTGCTCAAAAACATTTAGCAATTCTATTTCTGAAGTGCCAATTCCTTTACTACATAATCTTCCACTAACAGAGGCCTTACGGCTTTATCCTAACAAATGTATATTTCTCAAGTCTTCCCAATTCTCGTTCTATTTAAGGCAGATTATTCACCGATAACTGTCACAACTAATCAGTATAACTTCTACTTCTGTGTTGACTCTCAGTTCTTCCCTTTCCTGGCATTCTTTATCCAGTAAAGTTCATCATCCAAAGGACTGTCAAGTCACCATAGAAGAAGCCCTGAATTTATCATTCATAAGAGCAATGTAATATTGAGCACAATTTATAGTACTTTATCATACAAGCACATAACCACTCACTGCTTTTTTCTGATGTCAACATTTAACTACATAATAAACTCCAAAGCCCATTTCATGTTTCTTCTGGCATCCCACAATCAGACCACATGGCTATATACAAATGAACTATTAAATGTATGTGGCAACTATATTAATTAAAATGATACAGAGTCTAAATTTATTCCAGTTCTTTAAAAGGTTCTGGTTTTGTGGCTTTAATATTAGTGTCCTGTCCATCGCTTCTCGGCCTTTTGGCTAAGATCAAGTGTAATATTAGTGTCCATGTCACTTTAAAACTGTTTAAACATACCCTAGTGTTCAGGTAACTAAGGATATAGAAAAAGATTGACCCTCATTCATTTTTCAATTTTTAAGATTAGCAAAGACTTAAAAGACAAATAATATACTGCCAGGAAATCAGTACATTCATAAACATATATAAAATAAATTAGTATGCCTTTGAAGCTACTAACAAATTTCCTTCTAAAATTTAAAAATGCAAACATTATCTTTGACCCAGTAACTTTTCATCTAGACCTTGATCCTGCATAAATATATATGCACTTATTCAAAACACAGGCAAAGATACTCAAAGATGTGTCTTTAAAACTTCAGGAGTAATGCCTGAATTGTTATACACACTCTTAATAAAAAAATGAAAATGCACATTAACAAAATACAGATCATGGTACATCTACAGGCCAACTAGAGATCTCCAATGTATTTCTCAGAAATACTGTTAAGAAAAATTGTCATGGCATAAAACTCGGCATGGTCCTATTTACAGCTATCACAAACAGAGAAACATTTAATAGTCACTCTCCAATAGGAGGGTAACAATAGTGGCTATGCAGATGAAGATTTTTTAAATGGAGAAAAAAAATCACATAGTATATACAGCAAAACAGCAACTGATATTACTCCAGTTGAGATTTTGAGTGACTTTTTCCTTTTCTGCTATGTACCTGACTGAATTTTCAAGTTATAAACATTAATTCTATAATCTGAAAAGAACAATGAAGAAATTTTAAGGCATCAAAGGCTCTTAAAACTCATGATATGTCCCCCCAAACATAACCTGATGATACATTACATAATGCCAAAGCAGCTAGACATATGAACTTTTTTTTTTTTTTGAGACAGGGTCTTGCTTTGTATTTCACTAGCCCTGAGCTCACTATGTAGTCCAGGCAAGCCTCAAACTCACAGTAATTCCCCTGCCACTGGTCCCCAGTGCAGGGATTACAGGTGTGAGCCACCACACCTGGCACTGTGATATGTGGTACTAATTGCTGATAGGCATAAATCACCATGCCCCACCCTGTTGTATACGGTTACTGGGGCCAAACTCAGGACCTCACACTTGCAAGGCAGATGCGGGAACCAATGAGCTCAATCTTGGGCCCATTACAAACATTTCTGATACACAACTATAAGCAAGTCAGAAGGATATACATAAAATACCATTATGTAAATTTCAGAAGCACACTATGGTATTTTTTTTTGTTTTGAGACAGGGTCTCGCTTTGGCCCTCAGCTGGCCCTCAGCTCACTATGTAGCTCAGGCAAGCCTCGAACTCAGCAATCCTCCTGTCTCTGCCTCCTGAGAGCTGAGATTTCAGGCATGAGCCACCAAGCCCTGCTCTGTGGTATGTAGTACTGATTGCTTGTGGGCCTGAGTCACCACGCCCAGCATTGTATATGGTTACTGGGGACTGAACTCAGGACCTTGCACTTGCGAGGCAGGCGCTGGAACCACTGAGCTAAATCTCTGGCCCAAACTATGTATTTTTTTTAACATATATGGCAAAACAAGCAAAGGTGAAAAACAAAATTCAGAGATTTTAATTGACAAGGAGATACAGTGAGTTGGTTTAAGAGTAACTTCTATTCTTTTTCTGAAATTGAATATAAGTTTAACATGTTCATTTTCTTGAAATTCTGTATAATTTAACAAGTTTTACATCTTTTATTCAGAAAGACTATAGACAAATTTTTTAAAGTTTCATATTTTAAAAATTATCTTTAAAAGCTTCAAAGAAAATAACTGACAGCCAAATCAATAGGTGTTGAAGGTAGAAAAGAGAATCTATTTTTGTTAACTAGTTTTTACGGTTAGGAATAATCAATTTATTACAGTAAAACTGAAGTTATTGAGAACTATTTAATATTACTGCACTTATGTTTTCTAGATATCACATTTTAAATGCCTTTTTCTTTTCTTTTTTTTGAGACAGGGTCTCACCTTAATAGTTCAGGCTGGCCCTGAGCTCACTATGTAAACCAGGTAAACCTCAGACTCAGCAATCCTCCTACCTCTGCCTCACAAGTGCTGGGATTACAGGCGTGAGCCACCACACCCAGCTTAAATGCCACTTTTAACTTTAACAATGTTTAACAGAAAAAATTTCAAATTGCAAAACTGTGTATAACCAATGTACTTTATTAAATAGAATACAATCGCTATGGTTGGGGGTTATATTAATAAATGTTCTATGCTGTAATATTCTCTTCACAAGACAAGACTTCCATAAAAATAACTAGCTTTAATACTTCAAGAGGTTTAAGAATGATGCTGTGACTTTTTACCATGATCCTCCAATGTCTGCATTGTAAATAAATCCCTATTAAATAATCAAATCTTTAACACTCTGTTTGAAAGTGTCAAGAATATGTGCTTTTGCACAAGGCTCTAGATTCAATACTCAGCACTGTCAACCATGATTTGATAACTGACTCCTAAAGATTATTCTCAATTCCCAAACATAAACGGTTTTCTCCTTAACAGTGTTCTATTTTCATAAATGTAAGGTCAAGCCATTCAAAGTTAAGACAACTTTTAAATGTAATTATACTGCTTCAGAGCTTATCACGGTAAAAATATTAAAGGTCATCATTAGAAACTAGTATTTTCCACCCAAGCGTGGTGGTGCCCACCTGTAATCCCAGCACTTGCAAGGCTGAAGCAAGAGGATTGCGCTAGTTTGAAACTACCCTGGAGGTATAGTTGAGGTCAAGGCAAGCCTGGACTGCAGAGCAAGACCTTATCTCAAAAAACAGAACAATAAAAAAATTTTTTTCTAGTTTTATTTGATAAACTAAAGTCAGCTTCATGTTATTAGAAATACTGAGATAATTCACTTTTGAAGAAGGTTTGGCTCTCGGTTTTAGAAGTTACAATCCATGACAGATTGATCCCATTACTTTGGGTCTGTAGTGAGGCAGCCGAACACATTCTGAGTATGAGGAGGAATAAAACCAACCACTCATTTTATGGGAGGGGAAGCAAAAGAGAAAGAGGACTGTAGGGATTTTATAATTTCCTTCAGGGGCACACTCCCCAGTAATCTAAAGTCTATAATGTCTCCCATCAGTGGCCACCCTGCAAGCCTTTAACACACAGACTTTTCTTTAACACACAGACTTTTTTGGGAAACACTTCCTATAGCCAATTCATGTTAACACCTATCTGATACTTTATTGATGTTTCAATGTTATACCTCAAAGATAATTTCTAGGCTTTGAGATAGGGTCTCATGTTGCCCAGGCTCATGCGATCCTTCTACATCATCCTCATGAGCAGCTATGATTACAGGCATATAGTACTATATGTGACATAAAAATAATTTCTTACATCTCTATTTTGTCACTCAACATCATAAGACTAAATACATTAAAAAAACCTGCATTGGCTCTTTAGGGAAGACAAATTAAGGAAATGTTTATAAAAACAAATACTGAAAAACATGAAAGGTTTTGGTTCAGGATAAAAAAGTTTATAAACATAGTATGTATATTTCTTATGTCCTACGTTTTATTTGTTTTGATTGTGACAGGGTGTTACATACTCCAAACCAACCTTGAACCTGCTACACACCCCAGGCCAGCCTCAAACTTGCAATCATCCCAACTCAGCCTCTCAACTGCTGGGATACAGGTGTGTGCCACAACGCCCAGGTTTGCATTCTCATTTTAATTATGAGCAAAATACAGCTTTTTCTTGTCTACTCTTGAACATAAAATACCTCTTGCATTACTTTAAACCAAATGAGATACCTACCTGGATACTAAATATGAATTTTACTAAGTATAAACAATCTACTACTTTCTTTTACCCTGGAAGTTAATAAATAGAAACTGACAAATACAGCAAAATAAGAAAATTCCTATTTTTATTTCTATAAAGCAAGAAAATAAAGAGGAAAAAGCACAAGTTCTCTACAAAGTTCACCTCTTAAAGTATCACTAATGTTAATGAACAGAGAACACAACACATGCATCTTCTCTTGGTCCTCTGCCTTCTTTCCCAGCAGTCACATATACTTCTGAAACTCTTCTTGGTTTTAAGTACTACTTTACAGACACATCTTAGCTATATCTGAAGGAGTGTCCCATCAGGCAGAATTACCAAAGTATGTTATCCAACTTTTAACTGCTATCATAAATTCCTCAAATAAATCCACTTATAAAGAAAAAGAGTGTCATTCTGGTTGACAGTCTGAGGTTTCAGCCCATCACTGGTTGGCCTTGTTGCTTTGTGCCTTTGGTAGCACACAATGATAAAAGATCATGGAAGATCAAAACCACTCACAACATGGCTGGGAAGTGAAACAGAGGAAAAAGACTGGAATCTCATAACTGCCTTCAGGAGCACATCCCCAATAACCTGAATACCTCCCACTATGCCTTTTGGAAGGTTATGAAACCAAGCTGGGAACCAGGCCTTCAACACACAGGACATTCTAGATCAAAATTACAGTACAAAGAATATCTCTAGTCATCTTAATCTTTCTCAAAATACAAAAAAAATTCTCAAAGGTCATAAAGAAAGAAAGATGTAAATAAGCCATGATATTAAGCATTGGCAATACCAAAAAAACCAAGCTAAAAGGAGCAAACAGGAAATAAGTTACGTAAATGTTTTAACAAGACAAATGAATCTTAAAAAGATTAAAATTGAAAATATACTAGTAACAGCCTGGGATTTAGCTCAGTAGTGCTGCCACCTGCCTTGCAACTGCAGAGTCTTGAGTGTCCCCAGTACTGCAAAAAGGAAAAAAAAAAAAGAAGAAAGAAAGTACACTAGGGCCAGGGATTTAACTCAGTAGTTCCAGCATCTGCCTGGCAAGTGCAAGGTCCAAAGTTCAATCCCTGATACCACACATCACAATGCCAGGCATGGTGGCTCATATCTGTAATCCTAGCACTCAGGAGGTAGAGGCAGGAGGATTGCTGTGAACAAGGCTAGCCTGGGGGTACATAGTGAGTTCAGGGCCGGCATGAACTACAGTCTGTCTCAATCAATCAATCAATAGAAAAATCCCATTCTAACATTCTTAAGGAAACACAGAGATCCTAAATAGCCAAAACAATCTTAAAATAGTACAAAGCTGGAAAATTAACCTTCCTGATTTCAAAACTTAACTGCATACCTACAATAAACAAAACAGTTCAATACTGACATAAAGACAGGTCAATGGAATAGACAGCTTAGAGATATTAGTGATATTTGATAAGGATACTAAAGGTAAAGAATAGTCTTTTCAACAAATGATTTTAGGAAAACTGGATGCCACACCTAGAAAAATACCTAATGCCTATATGCAAAAGTAGCTCCAGATAGATCAGATGCAAATTTAAGACCTAACAGTATAAAAAACAAGACAAAAGCTTTTAAATGTGATTTTGCAAAATTTCCTGAACATGACACAAAGGTGCAGGCAAGTGGACACAAAAACAACACTGAACTTGATGAAAATCTTTCAATTTTACATCAAAAGATATTATCAATAAATAAAGGCAACCCACAGAATGGAAAATATCTGGAAATCATACATCTGATAAGGAGTATATCCTGAATATACACAGAAATGTATCCTAAAATGCAACCAAAAAAAAAAAAACCCCCAAACCATCTAATTCAAAATGGTCCAAGGACTTCAATAAACATTTCACCAAAATTATACAAATGGTAAAAAAAAGAGCTACTCAATACCAAAATCATTACAGAAATCATGTACAAATACATGATACTACTTCTTATACATAGCACGGGTATTACAGAAAGAAAGAGAAGGGAGCGAGAGGAAACAGAAAAGTACTGATGAAGATGTGTAAAAATTGGAACTTCTATAAATGTAAAATTGAAATTTAAAATGGAACAGCTGCTGTGGAAAATATTATGACTTCTCATAAAGTACAGCAACTCCACTATTCAGCCAGAATTAAAAGCAGGACCTCTAAGAGACATGTGGGAAATTATCCACAATAGCTAAAAAGTGAAAGCAACTAAAGGATCCACTAAAACAAGCAAAATGTGGTATAGAAGTTGATACCACATAAACATGGAAGTAAATATCCCAAGAAGCATATAGAATAATTGAGATTGTTACCTCAAAGGAGAGAAATTGAGAAGTGGGTTGCAGAGGGGAACAGAAGCACTCGGTAAAGCCAAGGTAGTTTGAGCCCAGCCAAGACAACTTAATGACATAGAAAGACCCTGTCTCTAAATTTAAAAAGTTCTGAGGATGTAGCTCAATGTGAAGGTCATGGTTCCAATCCTCAGTACTGCACAAAACAAAACAACACAAAAACAACTTTTTTAAAAAATACAGTTTTCACTGTATTTATCCTTAAAAAGGATAGAAAAAGAAAAATCTGACATAAACTTCATGGAATCTTGAAAACACTATGTGGAATAAACCAGTCACAAGATTAATACTGCAATATTGCACTTATAGCAAGTACCTTAGTTGAAACTATAGACTGAAAAATGTACAATGGTTAGGATTGGAGATACACAGTTTAATGATAGAGAATGTGCTGAGCATGCCCAAAGTATTGGTTTTCAATTCCCAGGAAGAGGGAAAAAAAAAAGAAAAAAGAAAGTGGAATGCTGGCTGCCTGAAACTAAGGGATGAGAGGCTTAAAGTTATATAATGAGGAAGGTTTCAGTCTCACAAGATGAAAAGAATTTTGGAGATGGACGGTGGTTAGTGATGGTTCCAAAAGATCACCAATTATTTAATATCATAAAAGTACATTTTTAAATGGTCAAGATATTAGATGTGTTGTGTATTTTGCCACAAAAAAATGGGAAGACACTCAAATGATATGAAATAACTGTTACATTATTAGATTTCAGTTATGGTTAAAAATAATTTTTTCTGTACATTTAAAAATTTGGCATTAATGCCTCAATTTAATAGTATTAATCAACAGCTCAAGTCCTCATTGTACTTACTTTCTTGTCCAGGAAAAACTGATTTTTTTTTCTAACACTTACCTAAACTTGTGGGCTTGATGAGAACATCAAGGACATCATAAAAGGGCAGGTTTTTTAACTGCACATCAGGATGGACAGGAGGAATTGGAGGAGATGGTTGCTGCATCTCAAAAGTGGGCTTAGTATCTTGAAGTAGCACAGAACCAACAGGAGAGGACGGTGAGTGAGACGTAACTGAAGTGGAAGGCAACGAATGGATTCCAGCTACAGCCAAGTCAGGTTCTACAGGTGATGAGCTACCATCCAAACTGAAAACGGATGATTTGATTGCAGATAAATCAGAAAGCCCTTCAAGAGTCCGTGGATATCGACGTCTATATAATTCTCGGATTTTAATCTGAACCGCAGGGCTGCAGCCGCTCTTCAATAAATGCAGGGCCCTCATCAGGAGGTCATGCTTGCGTCCACTTTTATTCCGTCCAGCAAAGCCTAGTAATACTTGTAGTTCAGAAACTCTAAAACTAGAAACCATATTCTAAAAGGAAAGGGGGGAAAAAGCCAATAGTCATCTTCAAGCATAAAATAATCCTCTCTAAAATATACTACAAACCTGGTTTTTCCTGTAACTTATAAAATGGCATATATGGTAGTAACCAGCATATAGAATGGTAATAAAACATACCACTTAAAACTGTTACTAATCATAAAGTCATCCTCCCATAGAAATTATACTCAAGTTATGCTGTTAAATTGTATTTAATGCACTCTTATTTTGGTTATCAATACAGTCTACCGATTTCTATTCACTACTTTGGTTGACTGTATCATCATGGAAATCCTGTTTTAAGACTGTGACCTCTATAACCAATTAAATTATTCCTTTTCAAACCTAAGCCCTATCAATGTACATTGTTTATTATAAAATTACCAATTAAGCAAAAATTCAGTTTTTTCAATGTTACACATATAATTTCTGGTGCTGAGTAAATCTACCAAATAAAGTTAGAATTGCAATCTATAATTCAATTTTTTTATACTAACTCACATTAAGGAACAGAAAAATACAAAAACAAAAATACTTTAAAACAGTAAAGCTAAAAATTACATCTTATTTAGTAGTCAAAATTGTAAAATGATTAAAATTCCCAACTGGACATTCAAGAGAAAATATTCTTCCAAAAAGCAAGGAAATGGACATCTATAAACCTTAAAAGGCAAGATTATCCTCCGTATCACCCTACTGATTTGTTCTTAGGCATAAAACAAAGTACAAGTAGTCTCTGTTCTCCTTTATATTCAACAAAACTCAATAAAAACATGAAATCACTTGCTGTCTAAGCAATTATCCAGGTAGGTGATTTTTAGTCAGTTTTGCATTTAGAGGTAAACCACAGGAATCAGGTTTACCCGTACCACATAGGCATCACCTTGTGAAAGAGTATAGGAAGCTGAAGCTGGTCCTTTTAGAATCCTACCCCCAAGAGCCCCTTCTGTTAGTGCGGCTTGAGGCTTCCCCACCCCTCCTAGTCAGTAAAGAACATCTCTAAGCCTGGCAGAGTAGGTAGGTGTCATATCCCCTTAAATAAAAGGGGACTAATGTATAAAAACAAACAGGAATACAGAGATTAAAAGCTTAGAACTATAAATGCAGATCACTGGATTCTAAAGAGCATATGGGAGAATGCATACTGCAAAATGCTTCAAACACAGTCAAAAATAATGGTTTTCTCGAGAGTCAACTAGCCTCTTTAGAAAACTTTAAGCCAATTTTAGGTGAAGACCTGACATCAACATTTAGTACCCTAGGAAAGTCATTTCATCCCTCTGGTCACTAATGTCTATTTAAAAACAAGACGAAAACTGGTGACTAGGTAAAAATGCAGGTTTTGTCTTTAAATTGTTTTTTTGAGATCAGGTCTTGCTTTGAGGTTCAGGCTGGTCCTGAACTCACTATGCAGCCCAAGTTAGGTTTGAACTCACAGCAATCCTCCTGCCTCTGCCTACCAAGTGCTGGGATTACAGGCATAAACCACCACACACAGCATTGTGGCATGTGGTACTAAGGATCCAACTTGGGACCTTGCACTTGCCAGGCAGACACTGAAACCACTGAGTTAAATTCCTGGCCAACATGTGGGTTTTTTTGTAATAAAATGGAGTACTATTCAGCCATAAAGAAAAAGTGGAGATATCTACTGATAAATGGATGCATTTTGAGGCCACACTCATAAGTGAAATAAATAGGATACACCTATGTAAATACTGAATCGCTTTGGTGGTGTAAGAAACTGAAGGTGTAAATGAAGGCCAAATGTATAATGGTAATTGTGAAACAGGAAATGTTCAAAAGGGAAGGGAAACTAGGCAGAGAGAGCAGGTGAAAAGAAGGAAAAGAAAAATTGAAAGAAAAAAACAAAGCTAATGTATATGGGAAAGGAGTTGAAGGGAGAATATAGGAATGGGGAAAAATTAAGAATCAATATACATCACATTCAGGTACAAACTCTCAATGATGAATACGAACATAAATTGTACCTAAAATGGACCAATCAACTCAATTTTATAAAAAGCTTGATGTGTTAATTATCCTCAAAGAGACGTACCTTCAGGACGTAGTTGTAAGTGTAATAAATAGGTCACAGATGTGTAAATATCGTTATCTGTTCTCTGGTATGAGAAACTGAAGATGCTAATGAGTTCTAGAATGTATGATGGATACTGTGAAATAGAAAATATTCAAAGGGAAATGTGGTGGAGGGGTGAGTAATGAGGGGTAAAGAAAAAATGTGATGGTAATAAAAAAAGGGAAACAAAGCCTATATTGAGTGTGATCATGTGTATATACAATGTACCAATAAAGATTAATAATAAAATCTGGATGTGGTGGCACATGCTTGTAATCCCAGCACTCTGGAGACTTACACAGAAGGGCTGCCTTGAGTTGAGAGGCCACCCTAGGCTACATTAAGTTCAAGGCCACACTGAACTACATAGCACACAAGCAATAACCCACTGCTTTATTTAATGCTTAGTCTAAGGTACTAATAAAGAAAAGGTACTAGTTAAATAAAATTTCATGACATTTTTTTCCTGGAAAATTTTAATGAACCCCAATTCTTAAACCAATACTTTAATTTTAACTTAAAAATTTTCAGGGCCGGAGGGTTAGCCCAGTAGTTCCGGCACCTGCCTCGCAAGAACAAGGTCCTGAGTTCGATCCCCAGTAACCACATACAATGCTGGGCATGGAGACTCACGTCCACCAGCAATCAATACCACATACCACAGTGCAGGATTGCTGAGTTTGAGGCTTGCCTGGGCTACATAGTGAGCTCAGAGCCAGCCTGAACTACGAAGTGAGACCCTGTCTCAAAAAAAAATTTTTTTTTCAGACCTAGTTTCATACTTTCCCTCAGTGAGTGGGTATGGTTTGAGTAGAGAAGGTTATCAGAATCCCCACTGTTTTAAGATTAGCTTTACATGAGCACTATACTAACAAGAATCATTTCAGGTATTTTTCTCTACCAATCCCTGATGTCTATATCTAGTCTAACTTTATTTTTAAAAGTGGATTTTTTTCTACTGCATGCTGTTGCCTCTTGAAGACTGTCAAAACCTGTCTTCTAACACTTTTGTCCCTCTTAGGCAGAGGATTTCATTCACAATAAAGTTTCCCTACTCTTGAAAAGACGAGTATTATTATTTTAAAGATACATAGGTCTGGGAGAATAACTCAGTAGTAGAATGCTTGCCCACCATGCTCAAAACCCTGGGTTCTATCATTTGTATTACAAAAAATAAGTAAAAAAGATACATAATCTGAATTCTAAAATATGTAAATTAAGGTTAGGACTTAAAATTAGTGTTTACCAAATTTACACAGACACAAGTTTAAAAAGTTTTGAAGCTGGAGTATTATGTAATTAAAACATTATATCCAAAATGAGAATTAAGTTGCATCATATACTAGTACAAATTCTCAATGCTGAGGGCCAGAGATTTAGCTCAGTGGTTCCAGTGCCTGCCTAGCAAGCACAAGGTCCCTGGTTCCATCCTGGGTAACCACATACAATACTGGGTGGGCATGGGGACTCACACCCACCAGCAATCAGCACCACATACCACAGTGCCGGGCGTGGTGGCTTAGTCTGTAATCCCAGTACTCCAGAGGCAGAGGCAGGAGGATTGCTAAATTCCAGGCTTGCCTGGGCTACATAGCGTGCTCAGGGCCAGCCTGAACTACAAAGTGAGACCCTGTCTCAAAAAAAAGAATAGCACATGCCTGTAGTACCAGACCAGCCTGGGCAACATAAATATACACAAAGGGAAACTACGTGGCAAGTCATAAAGATACTTCCAATTCCTAAATAATACCCATTTCAGAGGTCCCTCGGGGACCCTCAATTCCCGATTTAAACTCCTGATAAAATCATGTATTTTTTGTAATTAAGTCTCTCTCTACTGGAGGGATGTTTAATAATCTCTTCACAACACAATGATTACAGGATAAAGAAATCAAAATTGAAGGTAAAATACTAAGACAAATAAAGAGCATACTACATTTCAAAATATATAAAATAATTCAAAGCTTTGGAGAACCTTTCTCTAAATGCTTCTATTATTGCACAGTAAAGACTTTACATAGCTAAATTAGGCAATAAAAAAGCAACAAAAATAAAACAACCAGGCAGGGTAACTGATGAAGCAAAAACATTAATTAGAAAGTAAAATGCAGTCTGTAGTCAGAATCTCTCCCCCAAAATGTAGTCGTAAGAATGAGAAAAGGAATACGAAGACCAAATAGTATTCAAATTTTAATAGTCTATGTAACCATGCACTAGTAACATAAAGACCTAGATGGTGGTTTCCTAGAAAAAGAAATTATTCCAGTTCACTACGAGAAGTATTATTTAGCCCACCCCTGCTCCAATCAAAAGTATCTTCCCCAGACAAGACTGTTTCATGAGCGCCAAACCTACTTAGCAAGTGCAAAGTCCTGAGTTAGAGCCCAAGTACCAAAAAGAAAAAAAGGGAGTTACATGAATATATGCCACCAAAATTCCAGGAAGAAAATGGAACTGTTTCCCAACTATACAAGACAATATAAATCATTCAAATACTTATTAGAATATAAAGATTAAAAACGATGAATGCAAAATTTTAAATATGCAAATTATCATTATTCAAATTTTAACAGGTGAGTTAAAATCACCCAAATTTTTAGGCAAAACCTGATGAAACAGTGAGACAGTAAAGAATCTACTTGTTATGGTTTGGCCCTTAAAATGCCCCCCAAAAGTCATGTGGCAAAAGCTTGGTCATCATCCAGCAGCACTAATGGATAGTGATGGAATATGAGGTACCTTTATGAGGTAAGGACTAGGGGAAGAAGTTAAAACTCAGTGGGGGGCAGGCCCCTAAAGAAGATACCGGAACCCCAACCTTTTTTCTTTGTTTTCCTGCCATCATGGAGTGAGCAGTTCTCCAAGACTCTCTCCACCATGACATGCCTCACTACAAACCCAAATGACCTAAATAAAGACTAAAAACCCTTCAAAAACATGAGCCAATATAAACCTTTCTTCCTTATGAGGGAAAACTATTGTGGGAACCTGACGAATTATATTGTTATATTGCCTATTCCAGCTGCAATATTAAAATCTATACAATGTATAGTGCTAGCAGGACATCAACATTTCCTGTGAGTGCAAACATAAAAGTTCCCAATGTACCTAGTACAATTTAATATACAAATGTAAGAACCAAGTAAAGTACTTGGTAAAGAGAATCTCTATCCAGGGCAGAGGGTGTAAGTCAGTGTCAAAGTGTTTACCTAACTAGCATACGCACACACGCACACACACACAAAAGATGACCTCTGTGCTTATGCCCACAAAGTACTGAATATTTATGTACAAAGCCATACAATATATATTTCCTATCAATTAATTTGTGGGTAGCAAAAGGGACATACAATGAAAAATGATAGGAGTTGATTGATAATGGTAAGAAGGTTAGATACTGAGTACATGAACAATTTTCTATACCTGTGAATCTAAGAATGCTTCCACAATTAAGTATGTGCTTAAATAGGGGATACCAGATGTAAGACATATGGAGATTCTCACTGTCTTACCTTCCAAACTTTTCTGTACATCTAAACATATTCTAGATTTATATGAACAAAAATTTATTTGATCAAAGTGGAAAAAAAAAGATTTTGGTCTAAATACCAGTTACCATAAAAGGAACACAGGCAGCCTGGGGAATTAGAACAAGATGAACCTGGAATACCTTATCATACTGGAAAGTTATCTAAACTAGTAGACCTTTTCAGAAGAATATCAGAAAACATCCAGCACAGAACACTAGTAAGCCCAAAATCAGACAATCTGAACATCAAAAAGAACAATTACTGCTATGGATTGGAACATTAAATATGTAGTAAAGCTTATTCATAATACCATTTTAAAAGCCTCAGTGATCTTTACAAAATGTTAAGGAAACAACACACTATTATACTGAAAATAGAGACAGAGATACAAATAGATTTATTGGTTCAATAAGGAAAGCCATATATTTGGTGTGGGGATGTAATGAGGGGAAGAAACAAATATGATTCTGAAAGAAAATAAAAGAGCATGTATATAGGGGGTGGGGAGATTTGGGTAGGTGGGGATATGGGTAAAAATGAGAACTGACTTGTGTCATATATTGGTACAGATTCCCCAATGTTAGGTGTGATTGTGAGATGTATGTAAATTGTACCAATAAAGAATTCAAAAAAAAGAAAAAAAAAAGGAAAGCCATGTGATTGTCTGGATAAACGCTATAGGACATTTGATAAAATTTTAATCATTCTTGATTTTAAAAAAATCTCTCAAGGGGCCAGAGACTTAGTTCAGTGGTTCCGGCGCCTGCCTCACAAGCGCAAGGTCCTGAGTTCGAGCCTGGTAACCACATAGAATGCTGGGCATGGTGACTCACACCCACCAGCAATCAATACCACATACCACAGTGCCGGGCATGGTGGCTCATGCCTGTAATCCCAGCACTCGGGAGGCAGAGACAGGAGGATTGCTGAGTTTGCGGCGGCTTGCCTAGGCTCCATAGTGAGCTCAGGGCCAGCCTGAGCTACAAAGCGAGACCCTGTCTCAAAAAAAAAAAAAAAAAAATCTCTCGAGAATAGAAGTATAATTTGTTGTCATGCTAAATGTCACCAGAAATCAACAGCAAAATGTCCTATTAAATATTAGATCATAAAGTTAAAATTTATAAAATGCATTGTTTTATCATTGAACATTATTCCAAAGACTGCAGATAATACTACAAACCAATAAAAAAATTTTACAGTGAGACTATTCACAAACAACAGGACTTAACACTTGGAAGTACAGAGAATCCACTGAAAAATTAGAATCAATAATATTAAATCAACAAAATCTGTTAAATCTTCTATATTCAAATAATTTTTTTTTTTTGAGACAGTCTCGCTTTGTAGTTCGGGCTGGCTCTGAGCTCACTATGTAGCCTAAGCAAGCTTCGAACCCAGCAATCCTCCTGTCTCTTCCCCCCAGAGTGCTGGGATTACAGGCATGAGTCACCACGCCTGGCACTGTGGTATGTGGTATTGATTGGTGGTGGACGTGAGTCTCCACACCCAGCATTGTATGTGGCTACCGGGGATTGAGCTCAGGACCCTGCACTTGTGAAGCAGGCACCAGAACCACTGAGCTAATCCTCCGGCCCCAATATTCAAATAATTTTTAAATGTCCAAAGAAAAAAGGTGTTTAGGAAACATTAAAAAAAAAACCCTAAGTAACATAAACATATAACATGAATAGGAATGAATTTCAAAATTTTCCAAACACTACATTAAAAAATCCACAGGATATAAAAGCAGCTTTGCACAAATTACTAAAATATACCAGATTAAAATACTACTGAAAAGATGCTAGCTCTTTCCAAGTTATAAAAACAATAAATTTCCAATGAATGATGAGTAGATGGAAAATTTAACACACCTAACTCAGAATACATAAAATACACAGTATGTCAAGTGGTAATGAATTAATGAAAACAAAGCAGAAAATGAAGAGGTAGAAGACTGAAAATTTTAAGAAGAAAGGCCTCACTGAGAAGAAAAATAAGTAGGAAAGCACCCAACAGGTATCTAAGGAAAAGCATTCCAAGCACTGTACAAAGCAGATACAAAAATCCTCTGGAAGAAAGCAGGCCTACCACACCAAAGGAATAGTACAAAGTCCATCATTCCTGAACCAGAATAAGTAATTAATATTAAACATAAGAATGATAGGGCTGGGCTGGAGATTTAGCTCAGTGGTTCCAGCACTTGCCCAGCCAGGTCCCTGGTTCTATCCCTGGTAACCACATACAATACCAAGCATGGTGACTCACACCCATCAGTACTCAGCACCACATACCACAATGCTGGGCATGGTAGCTCATGCCTGTAATCCCAGCACTCAGGAGACAGAGGCAGGAGGATTGTGAGTTCAAGGCTTGCCTGGGCTACATAGTGAGCTCTGGGCCAGCCTGAAATTAAAAGCAAGACCCTGTCTCAAAAAAAAAAAAAAAATAGAATGATAGGGCTGCCAGGCATACTAGCACAGGACTGTAATCCCAGCACTTGGGAGGGTAAGGTAGGAAGATCACAGTGAATATGAGGCCAGCCTGGGCTACATAGTGAGTTCAGGACTACACAGGACTACAACTTGGACTACACAGAGACTCTGTCTCAAAAACAAACAAACAGGGACCAGGGATTTAGCTCAAATGGTATCACACCTACTTTGGAAGCACAAGGGCCCAAGTTCAATCTTCGGTACCACAGGGGAGAAAAAAAAAGACAGACAGATGTGCAGCTCAGTGGTCAAACTTGCCTGACATGTGTATAGCCACGGATATAATCACTAGAACAACACCCCCACAAAAGGAAAAAAAAAAAAACAGTTCCTAGCAAACAAACTGACAAGCCTGAGGGGGGAGTTACTCTAATTAAATTTTTGTATTAAATTTGTGAGGTTATGGAGAATAAAAATGGCAGGCAACAGAGGCATATAAATTGGTAGAATGGTCAGCAGTTGTAATAGTTTGTAATGAACAAAGGAAAAAATAGTAATTTTGAACTGACATTCACACATCAAAATTTCAAGAAATCTTAAGATGATATAAAGAACCCATAGAAAGCAAAAACATATCATTTCACAACGACTAATGGGGGAAAAAATTAGGAAAAGAGGGAAGGGAAAAAAATCCAAAAAGCAGAAAGCAGACATAAGACAGAAAAAAGTAGGATATCATAAAATAAAAATGATGGGGTAGAATTACTGTAAATGTATTAATAACACCAACAAATAAAAAAATGAAAACTTCCATTAAAGAACACAATTAGAGGGGCTGGGGATTTAGCTCAGTGGTTCCAGCATCTGCCTTGCTTGCAAATCCAAGGTACAAGGTCCAGAGTTTGATTCCTGGTACCACATACCACTAGGCCAGGCATGGTGGCTCACACCTGTAATCCCAACACTCAGGAGGCAGAGGCAGGAGGATTGCTGTGAGTTCAAGGCTAGCCTGGGCTACATATAAAAGTTCAGGGCCAACCTGAACTATAAAGTGAGATTCTGTCTAAAACAAAACAAAACAAAAAAAACCCCACAAGATTAGAGGATACCACAACAGAAACTGCATAAACAAAACAAAATACAGGAACACAAAGAATAGTTCTACATTCATAAACTTGGCACCCTAGATGAAATGGACCAATTCCCTGAAAAACAAACTGGATACCAAAACTCATTCAGTAGAAAACAATTTAAATATTTTTTTAGCCAGGCAAGATGGACCACATCTGTAATTCTAATTACTCAGGAAGCAAAGACAGGAGATTCACAAAAGATATCCTATCTCAAAAATAAAATCTAAAAGGCTGGGGAAATAGTTCAGTAGTACAGTGCTTTTCTAGAACATGCAAAGAGCCTAGGTTCCATCCTCAGCACCACAAAAAAGGAAAAGAAAAACATTTCTAACTTCTAAACAAGTAAACTTAACTCACAATTGTTTAATTCATAATTTTAAAACTCCAATCAATATATACAGTATTTTGACAAACTCTACCTAATCATGATTACTAAAAACCTCCAGAAAAAAAGAGGAACAGAATTTCAACTTGTTATATACCATTTATAGAAAAGGTAAAGCTCACATTATACCCAATGGTGAATGCTTTTCCGCTAACTCTAGAATGAGGCCTACATTGACCACTCATTCAAGATGTGAGTGGTAATATTCTAGCTAGCAGAATAAGACAAGAAAAGGAAATAAAAGGCCTGACAGGTTGTAAACAGAAAAAACTTGTATCTACAAGTTAATGTCTATACAGAAAATTACACTGAATCTGTAAAATACTTCTACAATAAATGAATTCAGCAAGGTTATAAAAATCAACAAATCACATCTTTATAAACAAGTTAAAATGTGTGGAAATAAGTTAAAAACAGCTCCATTTAAAATTACTCCAAAGAAAATGAAAATATTATATACCTAAATATAAAAACAAAACAACCTAATGAAGTACAAGATTTGCATGCTCAATACCACAAAACACTACTGAAAAAAATTAAGATCTAAACATATGAATTGTTCATGGACTGGAATATGTAACATGGATGTTAATTTTCCCCAAAATGATATACTGCATAGGTTTAATAGAATGTCTACGCAAATCTCAAAAAGACATCTTGCAGATACAGATAAATTTTTTTAAAGAGCAAATGGCTAGAAGATATAATAATTTCTTAAAAAGAACACAAGGCCAAGGATAGGCCAGTAGAAGTGTGTAGCATGCTAAAGATATTACGTATATGATGCTTAACATCATTGGCCATTAAGGAAACAAATTCAAATCCCCAGCACAAAAAAACAAAAACAAAACGTAACAAAAAACACAGGGAGAAGAATCAGTATATCCCATTTCACAAATTAATTACAGTAATCAAGATTCTTCAGCATTTGTGGGAAGACAGATAAATAAGTCCATGGAACATAGACATACACACAAATATGCCAAATAACTTTTAAGTATAAAAAGTTGAGGAGGCAGCCTTTCAGCAAATGGTGCTGATGCAACTGGATATCCATAAATTAAAAACACACATATACAGGGGCCGGAGATTTAGCTCATTGGTTCCTGTGCCTGCCTAGCAAGCACAAGGTCCCTGGTTCGATGCCAGTAAAAGCTTACAACAATACTGGGTGTGCTGACTCACACCCACCAATCAGTACTATATCAGTACCAAAATGCCCGGTGTGATGGCTCATGCCTGTAATCCCAGCACTCAGGAGGCAGAGGCAGGAGGATTGCTGAGTTTGAGGATTGCTTGGGCTACACAGTGAGCTCAGGGCCAGCCTGAACTACAAAGCAACACCCTGTCTCCAAAAAAAAAAAGCACATATATACATACACACACCTCTAAGCCTCACATTGACTAGCTGGGTTACAGACAAATGAAAATCTGTAAAACTTAAATAAAAGACCCATGCAGATAGTTTGTAAATATGTAAATATTACACTAAAAGATTCATAGGAGAAAAAAAAAATGGCCCTGGATTTCATGCAAATAAAACCTGAGGTCAGCTAAAGACTCCCTTCAAAGAATAAAAAAAGCCGGGTCGGAGGGTTAGCTCAGTGGTTCCGGTGCCTGCCTCGCAAGCGCAAGGTCCTAAGTTCGATCCCCGGTTACCACATATAATGCTGGGCGTGGAGACACGCCCACCAACAATCAACACCGAATACCACAATGCCGGGCGTGGTGACTCACGCCTGTAATTCCAGCACTCGGGAGGCAGAGACAGGAGGATTGCTGAGTTTGCGGCGGCTTGCCTGGGCTCCATAGTGAGCTCAGGGCCAGCCTGAACTACAAAGCGAGACCCTGTCCCCCCCCAAAAAAAAGTGGAATAAATGTCAATTAATTTATCAGTGAATAAACAAAATGGAACATATCCACAAAAAGCTATATTATTCAGTCAAAAACAGAAATGAACTGGTACATGCTATACAACATAGATGTATATTTTCACTTTGAAAACATTTTAAGTGAAAGAAGCCAGATGGAGCAAAAGACATGTGTTGTGATTCCATTTATATGCAACATTCAGAACAGACAAACCCTTAAGAAAGTAAATTAATGGATTCTACGAAAGAGGAAATAAGCAGAAGCTAGGGATTTCTTATAAGAAAAAAAATATTCTGGAATTATATAGTGGTGATTTTGTGAATATACTAAAAAACACTATTCAATACTTTAGCTGAATTTTATTAGGTAAATTATATCTCAACTTTAAAAACTAGAAATAGCTAATTTCCAACCCCCTCAAAAAAAGCAAAAATATTTAGAAAAAAGAAACATCTGAAATAAAGTCAGCAAAGTATGAGCTATTAGCTTTAACAGAAAAGATACTCATGTAAACAAAGACCTAATATGACCGACAGACCTATAATGCAAACAAATGCAAAAGTACTTATTATACCTAAGAGTAATCTAGTTCACTATTAGGAAATGTCTATTTCATTTTAAGTTAGTATTTAATTAGTTTTGGACATGCCCTTACAGGTATCCTAGGTGAAATCTTGCAATTTTTACATAGTATTTTTAATCACATAGATCTTGTTATATATCACATTTATTAGACTGTTTCCTTATTCAACCATTGGTAGCAGTGATGAGGAACTCCAAACTCAAAACTCTCACTAACTTCCCATTCTCCCGCTACATCTTAATGGCACATTAAGTAAAAAAAATGATAAATCAGCCGGGTGTGGTGGCTCATGCCTGTAATCCCAGCACTCGGGAGGCAGAGGCAGGAGGATTGCTGAGTTCGAGGCTTGCCTGGACTACATAGTGAGCTCAGAACCAGCCTGAACTACAAAGTGAGACCCTGTCTCAAAAAATAAATAAATAAATAAAAAGATAATTCATGATAGGTTTAAAAGACTCAAAAAAACATTTAGGCCCTCTAAGCAGAAAACTTACAGAATCGCTTTACTTAAGCCTCTCAGAGGGAAAGACCAAACTCTAATATTCAAATTAGGATACAGAAGCAAAGTTACCCAGTTTGGCAAATATTTTGGTTTGCCCACAGTTATTGACAAAGTTATAACAGCTAGAAAAACACACTCAAACTCTTGCATGCATTTTCACTCTTCATTCTCAGTCACTCTCAATGCATGGAAGGAAAAGGATGAAGAACAGAGGGAGATCCTTGGAGGAAAGATAGAATGTCACAGTAGATCACTTTTCCATTGCTGAGAGAAGAGTGGCTTAACTAGACTAACTGTGGCAGGGACCATTTTTAAAAATGACTGTTGGGGCTGCAGATTTAGCTCAGTGGTTCCAGCACCTGCCTCGCAAGCGCAAGGTCCTGAGTTCGATCCCAGTAACCACATACAATGCTGGGCGTGGCGACTCACCCCCACCAGCAATCAGTACCACATACCACAGTGCCGGGCCTGGTGGCTCACGCCTGTAATCCCAGCACTCGGAAGGCAGAGGCAGGAGGATTGCTGAGTTTGAGGCTTGTCTGGGCTACATAGTGAGCTCAGGGCCAGCCTGAACTACAAAGCAAGACCCTGTCTCAAAACAAAAACAAAAACAAAAAAAAGAAAAGAATGACTATTACCCATAAGCCACAGAAGCATAAGAACAAGGACAGAAAAATACCCTTGAACAGATGAGTGGTTCCAAAAACCCAATTTTGTGCCTCTTCCTCCTCAGTTAGTAGCTCTCTAGTGACTATTTTTGAAGAGGAAGCAAGGTGGCAATCACAGAAGTTCAGGCTGTTAGATCTTATGGTCATATACCATTTTAATTCACAGCTAGTTAATTCACAAACATGGCAATTCATAAACTAATTAGCCATCACTTCAAATACTAACACAGATGCTGTTAAAAACTGTTAAACTGGAGGCAGAGACGGGAGGATTGCTGAGTTCGCGGCGGCTTGCCTGGGCACCATAGTGAGCTCAGGGCCAGCCTGAACTACAAAGCGAGACCCTGTCTCCAAAAAGCAAAAAAAAAAAACAAAAAAAAAAAAAACAAAAAAAAACTGTTAAACTGCAGAATTTGACACTATGAAAGCCTGTAACAGATAACACACTATTAAAACTATTTTTTGGCTATGCATGCCACATTGTACCTTTTCAAAAAACTCTCCCTTTCCCTTGACCTATCAGAATGATCTCCTAGTTCAAATTTGTACATGACATCCAAACCAACGGCTAGTAGATTTTAGTTGAAGCTCTGCTGATCAGATTCCCACTCCCAGGTGAAAGGGAAGAGACACAGGCTGGCAGCCTACCAGTCAGATGAACTGAAAACAAAGTATAGGCTACCGTACATATCTCCTTTGATCAAACAAGATGTAGGGTACCAGCTCACATGGCAGTCTCAAAAACTGCAATTGTCAAGCAATCCCTTGATAGTCCACAGAAGTTGCTTCACCAAACACCCTGCCCCCACGCCTAAAATTAAAGGCACAAGGTTACTAAAATCACTGGGGACAATAACCATTCTCAAAATTCCTGCATCTTCAGTACAGAAGCAGTACCAACCTGATGGGAACATCTTTTTTTTTTTCTTTTTTTTGGTACCTGGAAGCAAACTCAAGGATTCCTCCCTGCCAGGCAGACCTAGGCACTACTGAGCTACATTCCCAGCCCTGAACTGCTCTTGTTATGCTGATCCTGTACTGCTTTGTAAAAGAACAACCCTGAGGGATGACGGAAATCCTCTCAGCAGTAATATAAGCAAAGGGTCAGACCAGCTGATCATTTCCTCTACTACCAGAAAGCCAAAAAACTAATGCCCATAATTTTTCCCATTCTATAATTTGTCATTCTGACCATCAAAATATATTCTAAATCAAAAACTACCATTTTAATTTTTAAACTTGTGCTTTACTGGGCCGGAGGGTTAGCTCAGTGGTTCAGGCGCCTGCCTCGCAAGCGCAAGGTTCTGAGTTCCCAGTAACCACATACAATGCTGGGAGTGGAGACTCACACCCACCAGCCATCAATACCACATACCACAGTGCTGGGCGTGGTGGCGCACGCCTGTAATCCCAGCACTCGGGAGGCAGAGACAGGAGGATTGCTGAGTTCGAGGCTTGCCTGGACTACATAGTGAGCTCAGAGCCAGCCTGAACTACAAAGCAAAACCCTGTCTCAAAAAAAAAAAAAAAAATTGTGCTTTACTTAGCTCTCTTGTCCTCCTGTTGTGGATTATGTTTAGATGTCCCCACAAAGCCTCATGCAGTGAGGTGGGGCTTTTTCAGACAGCTGGACATACAATGTGTGACACTGGGACTGAATTATAGTGCAATGCTGAGATCAAGGACACTAGGATTGAGGGCGTGCTACCTGCCCTAAGTAGCCTGAAAAAGAAATAAATGATAGAAAAAGCTATGGTCATCCTTTGTTGCTTTGTTACCTTCTGTCTGCCCCGAACTGTTTTCTGAACTGAAACCTCTACAAAGTGAGTTAAATAAACCTTTCCTCCTTTAACTTTGGGTGTCAGGTATTGTCTCAGCAACAAGAATATTAAGACACTCTCACTATTTTATTACAGAAGTGCTATGTATCAGTTAACTTATCATTTAATTTGGAGGAAAAACATGTACATTAAATGCTCAGCCAAGGACAGGCATGTAATATACACTATATTGTAATTAATCATTATCACTATTTACAGTGGGGAGAAAGGAACATAAAGTCTCTTCTTTTGGAGGTGGTGGTGGTGGTAGTAGTATAACCAAGCACTCTATCATGCTCTATCAGTGTCTACATAGTATAAATCCTATCTCCAGCGTTATAGCTCACCTTAAATGTAGAGTTACACAGATCCACCCTGAGAAGCTACGCAAAAAAGAAATGGATAACTGTTCCAGCAACTACTCAGTTCATCACTCCTTCCCTCTGCAAAATCTCCCAGGTTAAGCTCCTATTAGTCATTTGATGTCAACTTTGAGTAGGAAGCCATTTTCTATTCATTTCAAGGATTTTCTCAGCTAGGTGATTTACAGGAAGAAAAGATGTGCCTGATATGTAAAACAAAACTGAAAAATGGAAAATAGCTTCTTTAGCTTCAACCACTTTCCAGTTCCCAACCATGGACTCTCCTCTCTACCAATACAGATGTGGCTAATTCTCTATATTGTTTTAACCAATAACTTTTTTTTTTTTTTTGGTGGTACCAGAGTTCGAACTTCGGCCCTTGTGCATGGAAGGTAGGCACAGTGCCACTGAGCTAAATCTCCAGCCCTTGACCGATACTATTTATAAAAGTACAAACAAGTTCTGGAAAAGTTTTCTCCAGTAAATAAGCTTAGTGGAGAAAAAACTGTATGTATTACTACACAAAAATTAAGACAATATTGCAGAAAAAATTTTAATTTCGAAGTTCAGCCTTCTCAACGCAGTCTAAACGCCTAATGAATTTACAAATGGCCTGGTTGTTTTAAAAGCTCTACATATGTTAAAAGTTCCAGGGCTGGAGATTTAGCTCAGTGGTTCCAGCGCCTGCCTCACGAGCGCAACGTCCTGAGTTCGATCCCGGTAACCACATACAATGTTGGGTGTGGTGACTCACGCGCACCAGCCATCAATACCACATACCACAGTGCCGGGCATGGTGGCTCACGCCTGTAATCCCAGCACTCGAGAGGCAGAGACAGGAGGATTGCTGAGTTTGAGGCTTGCCTGGGCCACATAGTGAGCTCAGGGCCAATATAAAGCAAGACCGTCTCAAAAAAAAAAAAAGTTCCACAAATGCTGTTTTGAACCATTAAAACTTTTAATTTTAAACACAAGTATGTTTCACCTACCACCACATTCTCTGTGGAAACTAGTATGAATGCTAATAAACATTAACATACCTGTCTTTTTACTAGAAATATTCTTTTGAAACAGCAGGAGAGAAAATGGTAATATGCAATTTCCTTGTAGAATAAATTCTTCAGCTGTTCTCCACTTAACTACCACAGCATAAATTCTTCAGCTGTTCTCTGCTTAACCACCTACCAGTTAAATTCATCTGCCAACATCCTTTCCCTACCTCATCCCCAGAAAGGTAGAAAAACAATCTTTACCGGATTTAATAAAGTAATACTAAAATAACACGTCCGTGTTATGCAAATTTAAGTTCATGCCCATCTTTACATCAAAACATTTTTTTTTAATTCAACGTTTCTAGCCAGCATGCTGGTAATCCCAGCACTGTGGGAGCCTGAAGCAGGATATTTGCAAACTGAAGCCCCCAAAAGGAATAGGAACACTGTTCAGCGGGACAACCCTGGACTCACACACAAAAGTTTTTATCCTATATATGTAGACAACAATTCAGTGGCCCATGCAAAATAAATGTATCTCATTTATCTTAGTTTTGTTTCAGTTAAAGATTCTTTGAAGATTATCAGTCTTGTGGTTAAAAAAAAATTTGTTTAATTCCAAAACACTCCATTTTAAAATACCAATTCTACAAGGGTATCGATAAAGTTACGACCTTGCTTCAAGGCTAAAGAAAAAACAATTTCCCCCGAGTAGAGCAAAATGAGTGCACAGCTAGACAAAACACATGACAACACGGACTTCACAGATTTCTTACCCTGGCACTAAGAGAACACCAAGGATTAAGGCTGAAGACTGAAGGTAGTATTCCCAAAAGACCACGCTTTCTCTCGACGACATGAGGAAGCACTGGTGGGAAGAAGGGGCCTTTTTCTCTGACAGAACTGACTACACCGTGGCATTACCCCAAAATTCCTAAACGCAACTTTATGTTTCAGCAAAGTCTTCCCACCAAGTGAGTAACAAACATGCAGAATTTAGAACAGCCAGGGACGAGCACAGGGTTCTTGACCCAGCGGCTCTCGAGGCCCGGAGTCCGGCCCACGTGCCCTCCCGGGACTCCAGGCCCGTGCCAGGTGTGCGGCCCGAAGCCCAGGCCCGCCCACCGCCCTCCTCTTCCGACCCTCTAGCACTCGCGGCAGCCCAGGAAACCCGGCCGTCAACTGGCCCCGGCCAAGGGCGAAGGCGGCGGCCCAGACACTGCGGTTTCTCCGCCTCCCCGCTCCTCCGTTTTCCTCCCCTCCCCCGCGGCCTCCGCCTCTCTCCCGCGCCCCCGCTCACCCTCAACTCTTCGAAATCCGCCATTTTATACCCCCCGCAGGCGCCGCTGCCGCCACCGCTCCCCCTCCCGCAGCCGACAACAACGCCGCCGCCACCACGGCCGCCGCCGCTTCCACCACCATCCTGCACTGGGAGCCGCTGAAGACGCCGCGGCCGCCGCCGCCGCTCCCGCCGCTGTCGCCTTGCCGTTACTGCTGTTGCTGGTGCCGCCGCCGCCGCTAGGCCCGTCACGTGACCGGCGCAGAAGCCCCGCCCCCAGCGCCCCACGAACCCGCCCTCTGCGGCGCCTCTGCCCGGCGCGCTTCGCCTTCCGCCTGCTCTCCGCACGCTTCCGGGGTAGCAGCCTGGTAACACTAGGTGTGGCGTCGCCCGTCCCTTAGGGCTCTGAGGTCCCTGCGGAGTGTGTGAGGCTGCATTGCGACTGCTGGTTTCCTCCAGTGACTGGTCTGGAAACACAGAGAGAGGAAGAAGAGGAGGACGGGACTTGTGACAGGAATATTCGGGAAGATTCCCACAGTGCCCTTCATTCGGTAGCTGTGAACGGAGGAAGCAGCCACAAGTAAAACCAGCCCCCGAAATAGTTGTCGCCGAACAATCTAAATATGGGCATTGGGTAAGCCATTGCTCTGATAGAATGATGCCAGCTTGGTAAGACGTCTTTAAATTGTTAAAGACCTTGAAGTATCCGTTTGGCTGATTGTTTCTGACCTTGAAGGTCACCTGAAGGTCGTGGATTGCAGAGTTGAAATGGGGGGGGGGCTGGCCAACTGAAAGAAGAATAAAATAAGAGCACTCAGAATGGCCCTGGTAAAAAAGTGGAGGGGATCAGGGAAACGTGTTAGCTAGAAAATGATAAGGTAGCAAGAGTGCATGGATAGAAGGAAGCTTAATGGTACCCCTAATGTGCTGATAAGGATGAGAGAAGATACTGAATCAGACTGGTCAGAAGTCAGTAGACCAGGTTTCCAGTTCATATTTCCTTGAAGAAGTAAGCTGCACCCATGACCAGCCTAAAATGATACAAGGACCTGTTTAATTTGGTTTCTACCTAATAGATCTCACACAGCACTCCACCCGTTCTGCCTACTGTGCATTTACTCCCATCCCAACAGCAGATCTTCCCTCTTTTTAAACTGCTGATTGCTGACTCTACTATGAATAACTCCCAACTCTTTCTTTCCAGCGTTTGACTTCTGTTCATCTTTCAGGTGTCATTTCGTGTCACTTTTTCAGAAAGACTTTCACCCATATCAACCTTTTGTTAAATTAAAATTAGGCTCTGTTTAAACCAAGCGTGGTGGCCCATGCCTGTAATGTTACCACTGAGGAGGCTGAGGCAGGAGGATTGTCTCAGGTTCTAGACCAGCGAAAGCTATGTAGTGAATTCAAGTCCTGTCAAAATTACTTGGGAAGATAAGAAAGGAGGTGAGAAGGTGATTTAAAAAAGAAATAAACTGTATTTTATATAAGAACTCACTCCCCAGAAATGATTGTAAATGACATTTACTGCAAACGTATTTTAAAAAATTGAACCCTCATAACTGGTGTCCTTACCAAGAAAATAACAGTACAGTATATAAAATAACTGCCAGCCTAGCCAGAGTATACTTCTGCAATAAATACCTGAAAGTTTTGAGTGTGAGCTCCACAGTGGTGAACTGACTCAAAAAGGTTAAAAAAAAAAAAAGTAAAATGTCTGTAGGTTACTTTTCTGCCCATAGATACTGGTTAACAATGTTGCAGCCCTAGAGTTTCTGAGGATCTTGAAAAACAGCCAATTAAAAATCTTTTAAAATGTTTTTGTATTTGTGTTTTCATAACCTCTTTTACGAACTGTCACAGGATCCTGAACTTTTCCTTCATGTTTCCATATTAACCATTTTCATATTATGTGTAATAAAATCTTGTAAAATGCTTTTTTTTTTTTTTTGAGACAGGGTCTCATTTTGTAGTTCAGGCTGGCTCTGAGCTCACTATGTATTGCAGGCAAGCCTCGAACTAAGCAATCCTCCTGTCTCTGCCTCCCGAGTGCTAGGATGACAGACTAAAATGCTATCTTAACATGTAAATGCACTAGACTGTAATGGCTGATAAATGCCCATCAAATAATTGTTTAATAAGTGAATGGACAGTGTCTAGAGTAGATTCTCATTCTACTTGTACCCATTAACTTTTTGGTCTTTTTACTAATTTCTAACTCAAACTACCTTTTTTCAGTTGGACAAGACCAAGCACCAATAGAGTATCAAAGGAGACTTTTATTCTTGACCAAGAGTAGAAATGATAGATAAAACTCACATTAAGTTCTTGCCACTGGAGGTTGGGAGGTTATAGACATAGGGTAAACAAAATGGGCATGGGGAGGTTGGGCATTTTGGTGCAGGTCCTTCATCCCAGCACTCTGAAATCCTGAGGCAGGACGATCACAAATTTGAACCCAGCTGGCTAATTAGTGGTTTAGACCCTGTCTCAAAAATGGCTGGGGAGGGCCAGAGATTTAGCTCAGTGGTTCTGGTGCCTGCCTAGCAAGGGCTAGGTCCTATGTTCCATCCCAGTAACTACATACAATAATACTGGGGGTGGTGACTCGCGCCCACCAGCAATCAGTACCACATACCACAATGCTGGGCATGGTGGCTTACACCTGTAATCCCAGCACTCAGGAGGCAGAGGCAGGAGGATTGTTGCCTTCTAGGTTTGCCTGGGCTAGTGGTGAGCTCAAGGCCAGCCTGAACTACAAAGCAAGACCCTGTCTCAAAAAAATAATAATAATAATGGCTGGGGATGAACCTTAGTAGCCAAGCCCTTGTGTCAACTCCACTACTGCAGAAAGAAAAAACAAGTGAGAGATTTACTAATAAAAGTGAAGAAAATTGAAGTCTTTCCCAGGACAGAGATTTTATGCAAATTTAGGTGGTATTCCTTTTATGGTTCTTTCTGATGGTTCTCTGAGAGTTGTCACCTGACAACTGGATTAGTGTGATTTAGTAGGCAAGTAAAATTATACTGCAACTAGTGATTGCTTGGCAGTCAGTCTTGCAACCAAATTAGATCTGACCTCACTTGATCAAGGATCTCTAGGAGACTGGAAAGATGAATAGAATATAGTCCCTAAAAGAAGTTTATACCCATAAAGGAACAATATTAACAAAACTGTAAGAGAAGACACCACTAAAATGTGTTTGTAGTGTCTATTATAGTTATGTTCACATTGTGTATTCTGCCCCTCACTCCACAAGCATCTACTAGTATGTTTGGATGGATTTAACTACAATCAGTTGTGTCCTTTACTTTCTAAGCTAAGAAAGTAAAGCTGGACAGTTAAATCCAGTAACTTTTGGGCATTTCCAGGCTTCCAAGTTAGGACAATGTATGCTCCAAGGTAGGACAATCTGAAGAAAGTCAGATGTAAAATGGAAAGAAATGATACTTTGTAGTATAGAGAAGATAAGCCATTTCCCATAGTGAGGAGCCAACCTGAAGATTAATCTTTTCTTGGAAAAAAAATTTATTCTTTTTCTTTTGGGGGGAGGTTTTATATTTACTAACGGTAGGAAACGATGTATGCTCTGCAGAGTGAATATGGGCCAATTAAAGGTTGGAAAAGAAGTACAGCAGAGCTTGCAGTGGCCTTGTTAGTTTCCGTTAGTCAATACTTTAGATATCGTGATATGGCTTGTGTTTAGATGTGCCCCCAAAGATTCATACAAATGAAATAGGGGCTTTTTCTTCTGGATCTAGAGTATGTGATTGTTTCTTGCTGAAATGTTAGGCCCCAGGGCAGAAGGATTAAGGGTGTGAGTGCTGCCCATCCTAAGTAGTTTTAATAAGAAAGAGGGCAAAATGCTGCTGTTAGGTCTCTTGTTGCTTTTGCTGTCTTCAGTGATGCCATGAACTGTTTTTCCTCTACCACTCTACCTTGGAGCCAGCTAACTATGGACTAACACCATTATGAACTATAAGCCAAATAAACCTTTCCCCCTTTAACTTTTCATCCTAGGTATTTTGTCTCAGCAACAAGAGAAAAGTAACTAAAATGCATTAATTTTCTTATTGTTGGAACAAAATATCTGACACAATTAATTAACTTATTTATTTATCTATTTGTTATTTTTCCAGCCCTCTGGATCAAACTCTGCCCCTTGTGCTGGCAAGGTAGTTGCAGTACCATTTAAGCTAAATCCCTAGCCCAATGTCCACAATTTAAAGGAAGAGAGATTTATTTTGGTTCATAGGCTTAGAGGTTTTATTTGACTGACTCCAAGGCAAAAACAACACAGCTGAGGAATGTGATAGAAAACTGCTCAACTCTTGGGATGGCATTTGTTAGCAAAGAACAGGAGAACTACTGAAGAGGAAGATTGAGTCCAGTCGTAGTCTGAAGATTAAGACCTATGAGCCACTCCAACTAAGGCCCACCTCCTAAAAGACCAGTCAGCTGTGAAGATTACTGCCCTCACAGTACAGTCACCTCTCCAGGAATTTCTTTTTTTTTTTTTTTTTTTTTTTTTTTTTTTTTTTTTT